>VUQH01075812.1:0-13153 GCA_015106775.1 Etroplus canarensis
TATGCACTAACAACATTCAGCATCACACGTGCAGTTTCCAGCTTCAAAGCCATAATTCTGTCTGACACTCTCTTCACCCCACAACACTCTTCACATACTCCTCTTTTAAGATGACCCCTACTCCATTCCTCTTCCTATCTACACAATAGTAGAACAGTTTGAATCCACCTCCGATGTTCCTAGCCTTGCTTCCCCTCCACCTGGTCTCTTGCACACACAATATATCTACCTTCCTTCTCTCCATCATATCAGCCAGTCATAGTCCCTACATTTAAAGTCCCTACTCTCACCTCCACCCTCCTACCTTTCCTTCTCTCTCTTTGCCTCCTAACACGCTTTCCCCCTCTCCCCCTCCTTGGTCTTCGGCCAAGAGTAGCATAGTTTCCACCGGCACCCTGTTGGCTAACGGCACCGGAGGCGGCCGTTGTTAACCCGGGCCGCGACCGATCCCGTATGGAAGTCGTGTTATGAATCCGCATATTTGATTTGGCAAAGTTTTTATGCCGGATGCCCTTCCTGACACAACCCTAACCATTTACCTGGGCTTGGGACCGGCACAAGGACTACACTGGCTTGTGGGCCCCTGTGGCTGGTTAATGCTAACATAAACACTTCATGTAAATGAGTCATTTGCACATTCCCAAAGTCCTTATCAAGCTCATCTAATATAATTTTAACAATGAAAGCTCTATATGCATTTACATTAGGAAAATGCAAAAAATATACACCTGTAAACGACCCAACTGTCAACCTTAAAAGAGTTTCCTAATTGTTCAAGTAATTGTTTGCAGTTTGCATTCATTAGGCATTCATTTAAATGACTAATCTTCAGTCATTCTGGATCTTAGTGAATTTAAGGTCAAGGCCTGGATCAAAGAAACAAAGAACGGTCAAAGACTTCTAAAGCCTTCATTGGGGCTGAGGAAATAGAACATATCCTATTCAGTGATTCCACCCCTGTGCTGCACATATACAATAAAAGCAAGTTATAAATGTTTGTGTAAATGAGATAACGTGCCATGTAGAGTGAAATGCTTTTACCAGTCAGTAATCTATGGGGGACTTCATGAATGCACACTTTTCTGCCCACTTTGGAACACTTATTCTTTTCAGCATGGGATATTAGTGCACTTATATTTTTCTCTGTTACTGCTCTGGGCAGTAGGGGAGGCTAACTTGGAAACGGTGTGACGTCACGTTGTGAAGCAAAATCTAATGAAAGTTGAAGGGTTGTTTGCTTCTATTACTAGGCTGCGCTAATTAAATCTGATCAAAGTGCACCAACAGAGACCTGGTGAAGCAAAATAGCAGAGTTTGTTTAACATACAAATAGAATGCTTTCAGTTTCCTCCCTAGGATTAATAAAGGATTCTGATGATCATTCTGATGATTCTAATTCCCCCTTGAACTCTTAATTGCTGCTTTTTCATGGATATTTAATAATAGAGATAAACTTAATGGACTTATTGACCTTAGTTAAAAGTCATAATTTTAATCCACAACACAATACTGTGACTGTACATCAAAAATGTTGGCAATAAGCACAATTTCTTTATTGGTTATTCATAAAATGTGAAGTGATGTTCATTAAAGTTACAATTATAGGCAAATGCAATGTGACTAACCAGTTGTGCTCTTCGTATCTTTGTTAAACACAGAGAGGAGTTAATCACAGTCAAGGCTCAAAAAAGTACAACCCTTATGCCAGAAAAGTTGGCATGTTCTTTAAATTTGAACAGAATGAAAACTAAAAGACTTTCAAATTACATGAATTTGGGTTGTATTTGATCATGTATAAATGCTTCTAAAAGCTACAGTCATGTGAGCTAACTAAGCACACGGCATGATTCAATGGCTTGTAGAACCACCTCTAGCAAAAATAATTTGGAGTAATGGTTTTCCGTATGATGATCTATCTCTCACATAGTTGTCGAGGAATTTTGACCCATTCTTATTCACATTGTTGCTGCATTTCATTAAGAATTGCAAGAACTTATCTATGCACATCTCTCTTAAGGTCCCAAGACTGCATTTCAGTTGGGTTGATGTCTGAACTCTGACTGGGCCATTGCAACACCTTGATTCTTTTCTTTTTCTGCCATTTGTGGTGGATTTGATGGTGTGCTTGAGATCATTGTCCTATTGTATGACCCAAATTTGGCCAAGCTTTAGCTATCAGACAGTTGGCCCCACATTTGACTCCAGAATACTTTGGCATACAGATAAATTTATGGTTGACTGCAAGGTGACTGCAAAACAAGCGCAAATCATCAACCTCCACCTACATGCTTGACAGTTGGTATGAAGTCTTCTTCTTCTTCTCCATCCATCCATCCATCCATCTTCCGCTTATCCAATTTAGGGCTGCCAGATCTTGAGCCTATCCTAGTTTTCATAGAGAGAGAGGCAGGGTACATCCTGCACAGGTCTGCACAGTCTATTGCAGAGCCAACACTTGCTGTGTTTGGTTTTCCCCAAATACGGCCAAATATCCACTTCAGTCTCATCTGTCCAAAGGACATTGTTCCTGAAGTTTTGTGGTTTGTTTGGATGCAACTTTGGAAACCTAAGCCATGCTGTCATGCTCTTTTTACTTTAGAGAGAAGAGGCTTTCTTCTGGCAATCCTACCAAACAAGCCATACTTGTTTAATCTTTTTCCAATTGCACTGTCATGAAATTCAACATTTAGCATACTAACTAAGGCCTGTAGAGCCTGAGATGTAGCTCTTGGGTTTTTCTGAGCATTTCGCTGTCTGACCCTTGGGAGAATTTGCAGGGACGTCCACTCTTGGGAAGATTAGCAAGTGTCTTGAATGTTTCCCACTTGTGAATAATCTTCCTCACCGCAGAATGATGGATTTCAAATTGTTGGAAATGGCCTTATAAGTCTGCCCAGATTCATGCACAGCAACAATTGCTTCTCTAATTCTCTTTTCTCTTTAGCATTGTTTTAATAGACACCTGAGTGCTCCAGACCAGCAAATTGTGGTCACAGTTGCTGATGATCAGTTAATTACTGTAAGTGCATTTGATTAGCAGCAACTGGCTGCTTTCTAACTTTTTAACTCCTATGGAAGTAGTAGCCATTTATTTTTTACAGGCATGTAGGGTTGTAGGGTTGTAAAAGTGTCCCGCTCCATAAATAAATGCTCACACAGTCTGCTTGTTGACAATGTCTGTTCTTTTTAAGAGAGACTGGCTCATGTGCCTCAATCAAACACACACAGCATTTCTAGACCTTGGTGTTTCTCAGTATGCAGCAGTGGGAATCCTAATAAGATCACACCAAAAGCACAACATGCAGCACTTAAGGAGCTAAGAAGGTTGACAGCAAAATGCCTGATGAAATCTCTACAACTTGCTAAAGACTTTACCACGTGTCCACTATAAGAAAATCATTAAGTCACTAACGGTTTTAAGTAAAGACTTAACAATGATATCTACTACTCTCTAGAAAAAAAATACTGTAGGACACCTGAAATTTCATACAAATTCTGGGACAATGATCTGTGGACAGATGAGACAAAAGCTGAACTTTTTAGACTATAGGAGGAAATGCATGCCAATGCCAAAACCTCAACACAACTGTGATGCAAGGTGAGGGAAGTATCGTGGTTTCAGACGTCTTTGATCTCTCATTGCAATCATCGGTGGTACCAACCAAGCACACAAGAAAATCGGGAAGAAAGGATGAAAAAGAAGAAAATTCATGTTTTTGAGGAGCCAAATCCTGATGTCAATATCAGCAAAACACCGTGATTCATCAGAAATATTCAGGAACTGAAATGGTTTTGCTGTGAGAAATGGTCTAAAATTTCTCGTCATCTTGTGCAGTTCTCATAAACAGGGTCAGGAAACATTGGTTTCCTGTGTGTTGGTTTTGTCAGATGAATTCATTTCAAGTTCAGGTCACATTTTACCAGTAATTATCTCAGAACTCCAAAGGGTTCGCAGTCTTTTCCTCACCACTGCAAGTACATTTTTTACTTTTCACTATACTTTATTAATCCCCAGGGGGGGAAATTACAATTGCCGACACTGCAATGAGGGAGGTCGGCATACAAGGCTGCCATTTCAGGTGCCAGGGAGCAATGTGGGGGTTTAGTGCCTTGCTCAGGGGCACCTCAGCAATGCTCGGGGGGTGACGTCCTTATGGTCTCTGATCCACCTCCACACGCATGGGTCCAGGGCAGGGTCATATTCATGGAAAACTTGAAAGGTCTCTTTGGTCTTCTCAGTATTCATCTAAACATTTTCTTCATTTCACCACAAAGGGGCAATGTTACTACATATGAGTTCCTTATGAGAAGTTATATCCTGCACTCTGTGCCAAATATTACCACATTTTATACCATGATCAAAGTTAAGATGACACAGAGCCATCTGGGAATCGAAAGGCCGACTTAGTGAAAATCTGTTCCTTTTTGTGTTCATCTGTCAAGTTAAAGAAAAGTAGTTACTTATAAATACTAAATACAAAGCCAAAAAAAAGAAGTGAAATCACATTTAACTATTTAGACAATGACAAGTAGCTGTCTCAGAAAGAATGGCTGCAACTACTTGCACATGTGTGCACAACATCTCATAAACTTATGCAAATGCAATTAGGGTAGTTTTAATAATGCATCACAGTGCCTTCCTTTTTAATTCTCCCTGATTCACACCTAATGGCACAGCCTCATAACCTTGGAGGCACACACTGCATTGACATTTATTCTGTGAGATGATCATACATGTCTGCATGTGTGAAAGCGTTTCGAGATATCTTCGCACCTTGGCTACAATGCTCACATCCAACTGATACACATCATTTGGTGGTTGACAGGCTTCTCACTATTCTATTTCCTGCAACTCTTCACATCCTCCCCTCCCCCAGAGATTTGAGTTTCTTATCCCCCATCTCAGCCTAATCTTTTAACAGTAAGATGTTGTGCATTGTGCTTGCATGCTGTGTCACTCTTTCCAAAAGATGATTTCAATATCCTGTGTGATTCAATTCAATTTGCTTCATTAGCGTGGCATTCAAAGCCGTGCATTACTAAGTCTTTACACCCCCGTGCAGCTCCCGCAGTGGCCCCCTCATCTCTCCCATCTTTTCCTCCTCCCTGTTGTTTTAAAAACATCAAAGGTTAGATTAATCACAATCCTCAGAGGAGACGAATGACTGAGAGAAGTCTGCTCTTTTGTTATGAAATCCTAGTTGCGGATTTCAGCAGAGAGTGGATATATTTGCAATATATTTTCATCCCACCCATGGATTCTAATAGTGCAGTGTCGTGCTGTTTGCTTTGATGTCCCAGTGAGAATTGAAAGGGCCCCAATGTTCCCACACAAATGAATGATTTTTGCTTTTACCCTCCTTATGGAAGACTGTTTGGGAAAAAAAGAAGCTCAGCGGTGTTACATGCGTCAGTACACACTGAAAAATAGCCGCGTTAGAGGAGATTTCACAAACAGAAGGAACGTATGCCTACACACACTCAAAGATGCATAAAATGACATTTTCATCCTAAATAACCTTTACAAATTTAAAATAGAGGACAAAAGCTGAGTAGAATGCCAGTTCATTCTTTATGACTTCCATACACTCACAAATAACGTGCAGGACTTTAGACAGGAGAAAATAATAGGTCTGCTGGTTGGACACTGTTGCCGTCAATAGACAGGGCCCTTTCCATAGGAGTCAAAGACGCGTTCTCAGAGCAAGGTATCTGTGGAGATACTCTGTGTCAAGGTCACTCAGTGTGTACAGTATGCTGTTTCAAAATAAAAAAGCCAGGCTTACATGAGAAGCTCTGCATCCCTGTGTATTTGTGCAGCATGCTGCCATGAATGTATGCATGGGCCGCACATACATAACTGTGGTTGTTTGACCATTTATGCATGCTAAATGATTCACGGCGACCAATCAGCATCACTACACGTGTGCTTCATCGTGCCAGCCTGCACCCCGCAATGAATTAAAATCCCATGTTCCACCTCTGTTTGTGTCAACTCATCCGCCTGAAGAGAAAATTTTGTGACCCTGACCTTGACCGATCCACATGGTGCTTTCTTAACCACTATCCCCCAAACATCCAGATAAAGAAAAACACATACTGCAAATAAACTGTCTGCCATCCATTTTTTTTACAAAAAAAAGACAAAAAAAAAACTTTTTATCCCTCAGGAAGTTTGAGCTGGAAAGAAGCGAGGGGGAGAGGGGAATGACAATGCTAAATATTTCATGTTTTCCTCTTGGTAATTCTGTGCGGTCGGAACGAGACCTCGTTTTCCGCAGAAACATGAACAACTTTGGGACTGATTGCAGGAGCCTGGGAAGCTCTGTGTTTCTCTTTCTTTTTTGCCTCTCTGCTCCAAAATGGGCCTGGATGGTGATGCATAATGCATGGGTCTTCCTATGTGCAGCTGGAAAGGGCTGTGGGTCCTGAGGGATCAGAGAGGGGAAGGGGTGTCCAGGTTCGCATTCTGCTGCGTAGGATTGCTCATGTCAAAAGAGGAGATGGAGGAAAAAGATTAGATGTGCTCTGTACTCACTCCTGTCTTTTTTTGTGTTCAGATTACTGAAAGACTATGAGATGTGTTACTGGGTTTCTTCTAAATCAGGGGTGCAAGAAAAACTGTGCAGAGGAAAGCACAGAGTACTTTTTTGTCAAATTTATTATTAACTGAAGGTTTCTTCCAGTGTGCATTCAATTTTAAATGATCATGTATGATTCATAAGTTAGAGTCCAAACAGTATTATATTTGAGTATAGTGTTAGTTCAGGCATACCACGGAGTCAAGCTCAGCCAGCAATCTCTGCAGATCAGCTGATCTCCAGCCAGTCCACTTCAGTTGATGGCTCAGCTAATACTGTACACTACCCTTATTTTGTAATTCTGCCTCTGTACACCACCACAGTGGATTTTAAATCAAACAGCTGAGATGTGATTGAAGTACACTTTCAGCTTTAATTCAAGGGGTTCAACAAAAGTTAACTGTGCAAAAAAATGGCTGTCATTCCTAAACAGTCAATGTATTACTTAAAAAAAAGCTTTAATTAAAGTTGAAAGTCTGCACTTCAATCACATTTTGATTGTTTGATTTAAAAGACACTGTCGTGCTTTACAGAGGCAAAATTAAGAAGATTGTGTTCCTGCTCAAATGGACATACTATTTATCTCCATCAGTCAGCACAGAATTAGTGGTGCATCTGCAAGCCAATTTACAACCCTTGTTTATCCTAGATTTTCCATTTCATGCTATTGATGCTATTTCTGGTTTAACCAATGCCATGTCCATTGTCACTGATACCTGCTCTGTCCTTTCTTAGATTTTTCAGTGTTTGGGCAGGGCGATTTCAGAACAGAGCCACACTGCCAAATACAGTCACGTGAAAAAGAAAGTTTTCACAGGCCTAAGGACACCCTTACTGCTTCCACAGCAATTAAGACAGTAAGTAGCAGGCAGGTGCTATTTAAATGCACCTGATAAAATGATCATCAGCCAGTGTGTCCACCTGTATAAAAGCAGAAGCTTTGCCAGTTTGCTTTTTGGTGTGTGTAAACACAATGCCAGGAAGAAGGACATCAGAAATTATCTTAGACAAGCAATTGTTGCTGACTATCAATCTGGGATTGGGTTACGGAGTAAATTCACCCTAAGGTTAGCTCATTTAATACTCAAAAAATTGCAAAAAACACAAGAATTATATCTCATGACACACATGACAGGACAATTAGAAAAAGACTAAACAAGTATTGATTCTTGTGTTGCCAAGAAAAAGCCTCTTCTCCCTAAAAAGAACATTGAGGCATAGCTTAGGCTTCCAAAGCAGCATCTGAATAAAATGCAAGACTTGAGGAACAATGTCCTTTGGACAGATGAGCCCAAAGTGGAAATGTTTGCCCAAAATGCACAGCACCATGTTTAGCAAAAACCAAACTGTGCATATCAGCACAAACACCTCATACCAGCTGTCAAGCATGGTGGTGGACGCGTGATGATCTCGGCTTATGTTGCAGTTATTGACTCGACCATGAACCCTTCTTTATGCCAAAGTATTCTTGAGTCAGATGGGAGGCCATCTATCCAACAGTTAAAACCAATATTGGGTAATGCTACAAGTGAATAATCCCAAACACACCAGCAAATCTCCATCAGAGTGGCCCAGTCAAAGTCCAGACCTCAACCCAACTGAAATGCTGTGACAGGCTCTTAAGAGAGCTGTGCATTAATGAATGCCCTCAATGAATGCATACAACTTGGTAAAGAAGAGCGGGCCAGCCCACCACCACCCCACCATACCACTCCAGCCGCACACCACAAAGATGTGAGAGAAAACGATTGCTTCAAGTTATTGCTGATAAGGGTGGTTCTACGAGCTACTTAATCGTGGGGTGTACTTAGATTTTCACATGAGTGCATAGAGAGCTGTGAATACTTTATTTGTCACATGACTGCACAAATTACTGCAGATGGAAAACAACTTTTAGTTTAAATACAGTGGCAGCAGAACAGGACTCGTGTGAAAACACAGTAGGAATGATTTATGAAGATTTATTTTAGAAATTTCTGTTTCTGGCCTTGTAGAGCCGTTCTCCTGTTGTAGTTCAAGTAGATTTGAATACCATAAAGGGGACCTGGCGTCAAGTAGTCGGTGAGACTGCATGTTATCTGTGCATCTCCAGGCACATTTGTGCAGAAATGACATGGGTTTTTGCGCTGCATGGTGGCTTTTATCCTACAAATTTAGTATTTCCTGTTGTGTTGAACCAGAATCTCTGTGTCTTCTTATGCTCAGTGTTTATCCTAAACATTAGTATGCACAGGCATGTCAGCTGTGGTACGTGTACTTGTATTTAGACCCCCTCCCCTACGGAAAGTATGCTGTAGCTTCTTCTTCCCAGTTACTGACAAAAACCAGTGTGCCACAGTCTCTTATGTTGACTCTGTATAATGAGCATTTCCTGTTTTCTATCAAACCTCATCTTGTGCTTAACATTCATTTGATTAAGTAATTAGTTGAGAATAATAAAAAGAAATGGCCAGTGCTTGAAATATTATATGATGATAATTAAAATATACTCACAAATAGTCTATAAATGTTGCATTCACTTGCCATGTTTATCTTAAATGATTAAACTTCCTGCCTGCTTTAAACAATAAAAAAATGACTGATACCAAAATTGATATCTTTGGCCCTGATACTGCACATCAAAACCAAATTCTGTGGTATCACGCTCCTCTAGTTCTTCCTGAACATTGCTCCGGGTCTTTGCTAGCAGACTGAGGAGGCTGGAGTATCATCATCATCTTACCATGGTTATGTGATATTCTACTATTATTTCTATTTTCATGCCTCTGCATATTTTCCACAGTGCACCTGCCTCTTGCCCAGAAGATGTCCAATCCTGCATAGAAAAAAAAGAAAAAGCTCACAGTAACTTATCTTATGCAAGAAAAAAATGTCTCATAAGACTTAATTTCTTAAGGAAAGTTCCTCCCTTTACATTTTTTTCCTCTAACATAATGATAAGACTTAAATGTGAAGTAAGTAAACAAACGACCACTTTAATGAGTAAATCAGATATAAATCTTATAAATAAAACATTTACCATTGGAGGGAATGAGAATTTGCTTCAATTTTATTTCCATAAGGGATGTATTACAAAGCAACCGCTACCAGAGATACATTTACTGCTTTGTCTAGAATTTTCAGCCTGCGCAGCACAGGATGCCTGCTGCGAGAGAGCGAGATCTGAACACATCTTAAACTAGTATAAAGTGGGAAAATATGTGGAAATGTAAGCAATCAGGGATTCACTGCAAAACTTTGCATATAGCCGGTATTACTATCACTTTCTAGCAGTGAGGACAATGGTTGGCATGACTGTGTGGAGCGGGTTTTGTTACACCTACCCCCTGTCAGTTCTGCAAGTAATTCACTAGCAAACAACACAATTATTACATAAGCAACTTAATTTTGTGACACAGTCATGCCGTATTATTATTATAGTTTCTCAAAAATGCTTGAGCTGAGCTTTGATTGGAGACACCTCATTTATCCATAATATGCATTCTTTAACAGTGTATTCATCTTACTCATGTATTTGTTCCTCTCATCAAACTCTTTCTGAGACACTGATGTGGAGAGGAGAGGAGAGGAGAGGAGAGGCTGTTGGTGGATATGAAAGGCTGTTCTGCTGAGACAGTTGGTTGCCAGTCCATCTGGGTATGGAAAGTGCTCCAGTTGTCACAAACAGTCTGCATTTCTGTCTTCGTGGAGAGAAATGGTGAAAAGGACAGGAATGAAAGAAGAAACAGTGTTGTGAAGGCAATGCTAGAGTGGGGAAAGGAAGCCCCCCCATAAAGGCCATAAAAAGACAGAAAAACATAGGTTAATCTTGTTATTTCAATTTTATTCCTCACTGTAGGAACATCGTCAGTGCCTCTTATGTGAGGTGGGGGAGTGAAATGAGAAAACTTTGGCCCAGGTTCACGTCTAATTTCTCTTAGTTATTTGGCCTTTCCGCTTGTGAGGCTTTCAATCTCTGAGGCCTTCAGGGGGTCCAGATTATCTCTTTCGTTTGGAGAAAATGAGCTGAGCTGGAAGCTACATTACCTCCCCTGCCTTATGTGAGCTCATTTTTCCCACACCGCCATTAGCTCGCTAAAGCCATTTGGAGATGCACAGTGGAGTGTTTTCCATGTTCATCAGTAAGTGCCTGGCATTCCTTCAGTCAATTATCACCAGAACTGTCTCTATGTGATAATTCAGGCCTCAGGCTTGTGTCTCTCTGCCAGCGTGGATATACAAGGGACATGTTGATGGAGGTTTTGAGTAGAGTTTCCAAATTCAAAGTAGCATTCAGTCATCCCTGCTTCCATACTCACACTTGAGACTGGGTGATATAATACGAGTAGAATTATTCAATGCTTTGGAGAATGCTCTTTGTACTACTCATATGAAGTACATTATAAGTGAACTAAACAAAAAGCAATAATGCACAGAGCTTGAAGTGAAATTACATCTATATAATATTAGATTAACTGTTATGGCTAATGTGATATTTCTCGAGCTTTCTTTGTCAGGAAAGACAATTTTTATTTGTGATATAATTATTTATTCTTTCTGCACACACTGTAATATACTGGCCAAATGTGTTAAATAACCATGGAGTGGATGCCCTTTCCTCCATGCTGGATTTAATCACTTTCACTCTCATTTCTTGGCAATATCCCGCCTACGGATGTTTGTCCAAAATTTGAAGCAGTTTCTCTTCTTTGGCTGACAAATCAGGTGGCCCCTGCCATCCACCTGCTTTCTTCTTTTTATTCTGATCTGTTATTTATATATTTTTGGCTATAAAGCCTGTGCAGACTGCTTAGGTTCTTGCAACTCAAGCCTCATTCTTTTTTAACTGCCATCCGTCATCATCAGTCCTGAGTAAACACTGAAAACGTTGTCCTCTTTGTCTTCTTATTGTGTCAGTTTCTTTAGCAGTAAAATTCTTTTGCTTTAGTGGCTTTTCTCTTACAAGAACTTCACCATGTTCTCTATAATCCATCTCTAGGCAAATCTGTTTCCTCGTAGAAACAAATGAGAAAATGGCAGTATGCTGATTGCAAATGGTGGGAACATTCAAGTTATCAGCTGCGTATCAGTTGCTGTTATTCATGCTTGAATGAGCAGAAAGCTGGGATTTCCCCCATATTATGAAGCTTCGTAAGTCACGTGATGGTGGCTTAAAGTTCAGCAAATGAAAATACAGTATAACACAATTGTAACTCAAAATAAAATAAAACAGTCATTAACATTCAGGGAAAAATGTCTGTATTAATTCACAATTTACAATGTTCAACTTGTTCACTGAGCACTGATGGTGGTGCAATCAATCAACAAGTAATTGTGCAAATGTTCTGTTAGCGCTTGTGCTGATGTGTCACAGGAAATGAAAGTGTCCTTCCTCAATAGCTGACATTTTGACTTCTCTGTTTGGCTCTACTATTACCAGTGAAGTGAAATAGCAGCTTGAGGCTACAAATAATTACAAGAACTGAATTGTATCCATAGTAACAAGCGTCCTTGGTCTTCTGGCAAACTTGGCTGTTATAAATGTAAAAGTTAACATGTAACCCAGGTGGACTTCTTTATGTGTGTATACACTCATCATGTGTGCTGTGATGTCAGTAATTTTGATGACTATTCTACATTTTCATATCAACAGTCCAACTAACCACACATATATCTTTTGAAGCTACACTGAAGTAAAGTCAATTTTACGGCCTACTCTGTCTTTAGGCACTTGAATTGAACAGTGTATTTACTTGTCATATAAAGTCCAATGAAACGGAAAGATTTTACAGGACTCAGTGCACTAAGTACAACACGAATTCCCGAAAAGTTGGGACGTTCTTTACATTTGAATAAAATGAACACTAAAAGACTTTCAAATCTCATGATGGCGGTGTGGCAGCAGTACACAGCGGCCACTCCAGGAGCAAAAAATGGTGCTATATCCTTGTAATTATACCTTAAAATCAGTATAATTATTCCTCGTCTAGCCCGATTCTCAAGCGCATGGACATCAAAGACAGCAGTGTCCATGTTTACAACTGCCAGACCATACTCCAGCTAAGAGCCCATGCATCCATTAACCTGCATGATGACCTACTCTCCAAACTCCACGACCTGGGCTTGCTACGTGGACCAGACCTCCAGACAGTGGCGTTGCCTGATGCCGGTGGCCGGGGGGGAGGACATCGCAAGCGGTGCTCGAGGAAGCGGAAGCACGGGAAGCAGTCGGGTGTCCGTGCTAGGCTAAAAGCAAACCCTAGCCAGCCGACACTTCCCTCCATCATCTTGGCCAACGTCTGCTCACTGGAAAATAAGCTGGACTACATCCGACTCCAGCGAATTTCACGGCATGAGTACAGAGACTGCTGCGTCCTTGTTTTTATGGAGACGTGACTCAGCGACAGTGTTGCGGACACTGCCATTCAGCTAGCCGGGCTAACCGTGTTTCGTGTGGACAGAAATGCAGCCCTGTGCGGTAAGACTCGCGGTGGTGGCGTTTGTGTTTACATCAACACGGAATGGTGTAAGGACTCTGTCTAACTACTGCTCATCGGTAGTGGAGTTTGTGACTGTTAGATGCAGACCTTTTT
>VUQH01075819.1:0-10920 GCA_015106775.1 Etroplus canarensis
GCTTTGCAACTCTCATCATCTACACTGCATAACATCGTCAAAAGATTCAGAGAAACTGGAGATGTCTCTGTGCTTAAGGGACAAGGCCGAAGACCTTTATTGGATCCCCGTGGTCTTCTGGCCCTCAGACGACACTGCATCACTCATCGGCAACTAAAGCTCTATCATGCAAAAAGGAAGCCATATTTGAATGTGGTCCAGAAGCGCCGTCGTGTCCTGTGGGCCAAGACTCATTTGAAATGGACTGTTTCAAAGTGAGAAAGTGTTCTATGGTCAGACGAATCCAATTGTGACATTCTTTTTGGTAATCACAGACGCCACATCCTCTGGGCTAAAGAGGAGGGAGACCTTCCAGCGTGTTATCAGCATTCAGTTCAAAAGCCAGCATCTCTGATGGTATGGGGGTGCATAAGTGCATTCGGTATGGGCAGCTTGCATGTTTTGGAAGGAACTATGAATGCTTAAAGGTATATAAAGGTTTTAGAGCAACATATGCTCCCCTCCAGATGATGTCTATTTCAGGGGAGGCCTTGTGTAGTTCAGCAGGACAATGCAAAACCACATCCTGCAGCTATTACAACAGCATAGCTTCATCAGAGAAGAGTCCAGGTGCTGAATTAGCCTGCCTGCAGTCCAGATTTTTCACCTATGGAGAACATTTGGTGCATCAGTAAACGAAAAATACGTCAAAGACTACCACGAACTCTTCTGCAGCTGGAAACCTGTATCAGGCAAGAATGGGACCGAATTCCAACACCAAAACTCTAGGAACTATCCCAACTATTTTGAGACCTGTAGCAAGCATCAAATTTGAAATGAGCTCATTTTGTTCTTAAAATTGTAATATTTCTCAGTTTAAATATTTGTTATGTTATTGATGTTCTATTGTGAATAAAATATTGGCTCATGTGATTTGAAAGTCTTTTAGCTTTCATTTTGTTTAAATGTAAAGAACGTCCCAACTTTTCTGGAATTTGGGTTGTACAAACACCTCATATCAACTGTTAAGCACAGTGGGGGAGAGGTGAAGATTTGGACTTGTTTTGCAGCCACAGGACCTCGGCACCTTGTAGTTATTGAGTCGACCATGAGCTCCTATACCAAAGTGTTCGGGAGTCAAATGTGTGGCCATCTGTCCGACAGCTAAATCTTGGCCAAAATTGGGCCATGTAACAGGACAGTGATACCAAGCATACCAGCAAATTTACAGCAGAATGGCTGAAAAACAAAAGAATCAAGGTGTTGCAATGGTCCAGTCAAAATCCAGACTTCAACCCACTGAAGTGCTGTGGCAGGACCTCAAGAAAGCTATGCATAAATGGATGCCTGCAAACCTCAGTGAACTGAAGCAACATTGTACAGAAGACTGGGCCAAAATTCCTCCACAATGGTGTGAGAGACTGACAGACATACAGTAAATGATTACTTCAAGTTATTGGTGCTAAACGGGGTTCTACAAACTGTTGAATAGTGAGGTATACTTTATTTTTTTACATGACTGCATATAGTGATGTGGAAACTTTTTTCACATAACTGTAATTCTTTAGTGTTAAAGAAAAAACTGTGTGTTTGAGTTTTTATGTTTTTATATAATAAGGATCTGCTATAATGATGCCACAGCCAGCAGCTGGTTAAGCCTAAATGAGCATAACATCTGCAATCAGGTTAAAATAGCTACTATGGCTCTGTCCAAAGCAGTCAAACCCTCCTTAACACCTTTGAAGTTAAGGAAGCAGCAACTTCATAAAGTTTTTTTTTATTATTTAGTGAGATGCAGGCTCCTGATAGTGTTGTGAAATGGAAGCTTCTAATAACAACTGAGATGGATGTCATTTAACTGAAGAGTCTTTACTTGTTAAATTGCTGCAGCTGACAAGTAGCAATGGAGTAATGCATTCCTACTTCACACAGAAGTCATTGCATCAGTAAAACTAGTGACACTAACTAGATTACTTCCTGCACTGCAAAATAAAACACTTTCTGTCATTGCCTTTCACAGTAAAGCCAAACAATTGCCATTAGTGAGTTAACATTTTCTTAGTGTTTTAAATGATGAGAATGGCATATGTTATTACCTGCATAACTAAATGAACTTGATAATATGCACAATCATTCAAACCAAAAACAGTCACAACAGATAGGCTATAATTTGAGATCTATAAACCATTTTCTGTAACTATTCTTAAAATTAATCTAAAATCTTTTTGTATTTAAAGATGATAATCAGAAAATATTAGAGAGTGGACTCTAGTGAGGGCAAAAAATTAAGACCACAGACGAGCATGAACCAACAAAAAACAACTAACTTTAAAACTGCAGCAGTTTGTTTAATCTGTTCCAAAATGCTTACAGAGTAATACAAAAGTTGTGATGCAATGCAGTGGTAAACTTTCCTTGTCCCGTTTGGCATATTGCTGAGATCAAATTCAAAATGAGTCATTTTTAAAATCAAAAAACAAGATTTCCTGCATTTGAGATATAGTCTTTGTACTACTCTAAGTTAAATCTAAGATTTAAATGACTTGCAAATTATATTATATTCTCTTTTTACTTTATGCTATGCACAGATTATAACTTTTTAAAATGTATGAAATTACTCAAATCTCCCTTTGGCAGAACAAGTATATTATCACTGCTGTCCCATGACAAAATGTTGTTTCCTGATGACCCCTCAGATTTGTCATTTCCTGAGGACAGATTATAAAGTGATACATATCAAAACCCCTGTCAGTGAATAGGTCAAGGAGAGAGATTGTTTCCTTGCCATTTCCTTTCATCTATGGGCTGTGTCAGTTATTAGCTCTTCAGAGATAAATGACACAAGGAGGATTATATTTCTATCTGTGATTCTGTTTTTCTCACTTCTGTGCTGCCTGACGTTGGATTTATTTGAAGTGACACACACAGAGACAATTTGAATGAGAAGTTAAAATAAGTAGAAACATCTTGTTTCACATGGGCTCTGTACCTCACAGTATGGAAGAGGAATAAGATTGCTTTGCTGGACCCATAAATTCAAAACATATATAGTGCATAATTATGAATAAGCCATATGGTCATTTAGAAGTACAAGAGTGGAAGCAAAAAGTGTTCAGACCTCCTGCAGCTAGAAGCTGATGATGCTACTTTATGCTGTTTGCTGTGTGGACAAGCTGTTCAGCCCAGCCTGTGCAAGACTGGAGGGCAGGAATGCTGCTGTGCTGGGATGATGCTGGGTGTTCAAACCGTATGTGTTTAGCAATATTTCTTTGTGTGTAATGCTTGCCTGTTGCCTGCAAAATGACTGCACTAAAGTAAATATAGAATCATGGAGGATTAAATACCTGAAATCAATCAGCAGCAGTCTGAAAGGTGAACATTTTCTGCTTTTTCAGTTTATTGAAATCTATAATTGTAGGTTTTATTAGCGAGACAGAAAAAACAGAACATCTGGAAATGTTTGTTAATAATAAATGTGTCCATTTTTCTCTACTGACAAATTATAGACTAAAAATAAATCGCATTAAAGCTAAAGTAACTGCTGTTTCTGTGATGGCTTCATGTCATCTATAATCAAAAAGAGGGACTGACAAATATTAATATAAAATGCATTTTTTAGAAAAAGTAAAAATGGAATCCCACTAATGGACTTTTATTGAAGCATAAAATATTAACCTTTATTGATTTAAACACCATTTAATATAGTATTTACCTCATTCTTCTTGGACTTTGGCTAAAAATGAGCAAAATTGCATTAAGTGATTAGGATTTTTATTTACCTTTTTCGTGAGTTTATTAACTTTTTTATTCAGTGTATATACCTGCTGAAGCTAAACTTGTAAAAAAAAAAAAATGCTTTACCATACATTACACACTCACATAAACTACATATAGAGAGAAGTCCTGGAACACACAGTTATCTCAATGTTGGTGGATACCACACCATGAGGCAGTAAAGTGAAGGTCACCTTGTGTTTGGCCCCTGCTGATAAGCAGTAATGTTGTCTTTTATGTGATGCCATGCTCTCCAAGGACCCTCTTGCTACAGATGATCAATACACTAAATCAGACAGTCTCATTATGGCACTCTTGGGAATGTGTGTTTTTGTCTGAGTCTGTACATGTGTGCCCCGCAGAAATAAATTTTGTACACAATGTAGTTTATTGTATGTGCATATACATTTTTTGCGTTGTGTTTAGTCAAGGTTTGTGATTTTATTAATGTGTGGTTGTGATTATACATCAAGTACATGTTTATATCTGCCTTTGGTAATGTAATTATTTGCTCAGCCATTAGCTCAAACAGAGCAGAGCCCTATCTAATTAAGGCACTTTAAGTACCTAAGCTGGATTTGTCTCAGTTGACATTTCAAGACATTCAATGCCTTTAATATGGTATGAAATTGGGGGATTCGGGAAAAATGGCATTTGTATAAGCCATAACATTTGACATTCTTTGAAGCTGTTCTTCCATTCATCAGCAAATTTTAGTTTTAAGCACTCTAGTGTCAAATGAATGACAATCAGTTCATCAAAAACAGTGGCAAGCAACTTAACCTTTTCGTGGAAAAATGGAAAGTTTGTGCATAGAAGAGATTTTATTTTTATGTATGGTCTGCATGCTGACATGCCAGATCGCGTGCAAGTTGGACAAATCAAGTTCAAGTGCCCAGAGCCTGTAATAGGTACCTTGAAGGTTCACCTTCAAAACTCCTGATTACAAGTTGTACCTACCTCTTTCTTTCTCTTGATTTCCTCTGCTCCCTTTATTCCCCTGTTCCCCAGTTTCTCCATATACCGTTGCTGTAATTCATGCATGTCCTCAAAACCCATCACCTTGCTGTCTGGGAATATGACAGCGTGCGCCAGAAATTGCGTTTTTCAGTCTCATTCAAAACTGTGTGTATGTGAAATGCCAGTCTTGAGAACCATTTAGATGTGAATAGTGTCATTTTTTGCAACCCCAATATCACCTCCGTGTAACAGGATCAGTAATACTGGTGTATAAAATCTCATTAGCACATCAGCAATGTGGAAAACTACATAAGGATTGATCATAACTTTATGCCCCTGTTGACTGATATTTTTTATTTAGCTCATTGTGTCCTCATCTCACACAGGCCTGTAATTTCTGCTGCCAGCTTGTTTTTATCTCCTCTATAAACGATAAGCATAACTCAGCACTCCTCTTGCAAAGCAGAAGAGGGCTTCCAAATCTGCAGCAGGATGTGTTGCTATAAACAATCCTGTGACATTATTTTTGTCTTTCCTCATCTCAGTCTGAGTAGTGATACATGTAGCTGAGGGAGGCGGGGGGGAACTGTGTGAGAACCGGTTGAGCGATTTTGAGCAGGAGAGCGGGGGGAGTAGGTGGAGAAAGTCTCAGAGTCAGGCAAGCTAAATGAAGAGAAATCCAAATCTTTCAATTAATCTGCTTAGCTCCCCGGTGGGCAGATGTTGTGGAGAGACAGCAGGAGGGCCCAGGTCAGAGCAATAAATAGACAAGAGGAATAAAGAGTGAAAAAAAGAAATGAGAACTTCATCGCTGCCAGTGTTGTTACCAACAAACCTCTGCGTAATCTTTTCTGCCCTTCCAGCCACCTTGTCGAAATTATTTCTTCTGTTTCTTTTTTCCATCTACACCAACCATCTGGTTTCTGAGGGTCACAAATAACTTAACTGTGGTGCCACGAGTGCTCAGAGTCAATTTGTGCCCTAGAAAATGACTCATCCTTAACAGCTTAGGCTCTGATAGAATCATAATATCAATTCATTGTTAAGTTTAAAAGTTAGATAATCCACATAACATCTTTACATATGTATATATATATATATAGATAGATAGATAGATAGATAGATAGATAGATAGATAGATAGATAGATAGACAGATAGATAGATAGATAGATAATTGCCTATATTGCATACTGACATACAGTATATGTTAAATGGCATCTTTTCTAAACCGCTAAGGCTGCTTGAGATATATAATTAACTTTGATATATGTACATTCATATGTATACCTATCCGTTTGTCATGAATGTGATGCCTCTAAAACGCCTTCAGGGACTGTCTTTAAATTAGTTAATTAAATGTATTGGTTGTCAGAGGTCATGGTTATGGTGACTTCACAATACAAGGTTTTGGCCATAACTTAAGAACTAATTAATAATTATTGAGGCAATAATATAAACATCTAAGAACATACTATCAATAATAAAATGATTAAGAGATTACATTTATTTTTTTTAAAGACAAAGGTCATGTCTGGACATACATAGATATAAACTGCAACCTTAATGGTTGGTGGAAGCAAATAACCACAAGGCAGTAATTCCAGTTATCAGATGTTTTGTTGCTCAGTAATGAACAATGACTTGTTTGGTCATCAGGTTTATATCACAAATTTCTTTGTTTTCTAAAACACCAGCACCCAATACTGTATAGTTCTATATTGATATCAAATTATTTGATATCAATATGAAGAGTTGCAGCTCTACACTTTTATACATTTCTAAATGGTTTAAGGTTTGGTGCAGTACTTAGCACCTTACAGCTAGTAGGTTCTGGGTTCAAACCTGCTGGTTGGCTGGTGCCTTCCTGTGTGGATTTCTTCCTACAATCCAAAGGCATGCATGGTGATTCTAAACTGAGGTGTGAATGTGAGAATGTGTTGTTGTCTGTCCCTCTGTGTAAGCCCTATAATAGACTGGCGACCAGTCCAGGGTGTAGCCAAAGTCAGCTGGGATAGGCTCCAGCCACCTCGTAATGCTGAAGCATGTAAGAAAATGGATGGTTTATTGGCATATAGCAATATACCGTAGATGTTGTTTCCGCTATTATTATTGTCTGCAAAGTGTATGTATGTGAACACAAATCACAGTGAAGCTTATGGTGGAGCTGGATCTTGTATTCAGGCAATAAAAGCATGTTGGTTCAGGTCAGGAGAAGATCGTATTTTACTTTCTTGGTCGATGCTGACTATTTCTGTCATGGTCCTGGGGTTTTGAATTCTTTGTGAATATATGAGTTTTGGCTTCTGTTGAGGTTTTATTGTTATTCCAAGAATTTGAAGATTTGATTTCTGTATCTGTTGAATTTCAAGGTTCCTGCTTTGATTTCTTTTTTCTAGTAGATTGTAAGCTTTATTTAATGTGACATTTTTGGGTCTTTGATTTCTGTTTTACCTTACGGCTATTCTTGTGATGAGCTTCAGTTTTGCATCCTCTGCTGGCTCTTGGCTTGTTTTATATTATCAGTAGCTTTAGTTCCCCCTGTGTTTCTCTTTCTGTTCCTCCTTTGGTCTCATCTTTCTGTGTTTGTCTTTGTCCTCCATTGTTCTCTTGGCTCTGTCTTAATGTTGAGTCTTCTTGTATCCATGTTTGGTATATTTCCTTTGGGTTGTTTCCTTGCTTCATACTTAGTGTGTGATCGCTTTCACCTGAGTCTATTCTCCTAATGGTCATTTCCTAATTAGCCCTGTGTATAGTTCTTTTTTTCAGTCTTTGTCGTAGTATTTGCTGTGTGCACCCCTGAGATGGTCTTTGCACCTCATGTTCTTGGATTATTGTTAGTTTCCTTTATGGACTTAGATTTTCTTTTACTTCCATCTCTGGCATAGAGCAAAGGCTCACTTTTTGTTGTTGAGGTCTGCCTCTCGTGTAACTCTCTACGCACATCGATAATTCAAGCATTTAACAGTGACAGCGATCCTTAACTTACTTTCAGCAAGAGCTTTGATTTGCCTAAATGTAAATGTTTAGTTTCATGAACAGTTGGGGGTGAAATGAATGAGTCAGTGTTTAGCAGATGCTGTGTGTGAACCATTTGCATAAATACATTTGAAAAGTGGTTTCTTAATTAAAAAATACTCCAGTTCAATCAAATTGCATATGCTACAATAGAATATTTAATTCCCCAAACGTCCCACTCCATCCTATCATTATCATTACTTTCTTTTTCTTCTTGTTCAATGTCTTTGTGCATTTGTATCCTAAAAAGATGTTTTGTATTTTGGTACAAGAATGAAAAGCCAAATTTATAGCATCCTTTATTGACAGCAGATAAGTTAAAGACAGAGAGTACAGCCTACACCGTGAGTTAAACTGGTAAAATTTACAGTACATTATTTTACATTACCTGCAGCCAATAAAAGAATAAAAGAATTTAGCTTCTTCCTTCAAGGCAACCAAGGCACTCAGCTTTCCAATTAACCACAAAAGCATAGACACAGTAGCAGAGTACATTTCCTCACCTACCCAATACTATCTCAGACTTTAATCAGTAAGAGGAAAATATGTCCATGTAATGATGAATATCTGATGATGAGCCCCACTGTGTGTGTAAAAGAAAGAACTCCTATTCTCATTATATTCCAATATGAAGTGTAATTTAACAAACAGTGGAAATCTCTTGTATTTTAGGAACCCTGTTCTTTTTTTGGCAGGGGGTCTTGCTGTAATCTATGGTTCAATTTGTGTTGCTAAAAAAATAGAAATTGTTCAGCAGGGCTTTAATCAACACTGGCATGCTGTCCACTATCAGATAAACAGGCTAACTATATTTCTGGTTGACAGCACTGACAGGGACATCAGATAGGGAAGGGCAGGAGACAGAAGTGGGTGGAATGAAGGGAAGCAGAAAGAAATCTAATATTCAGTGAGCATATACTTTGAGGAATTGCTTGAATACCATGTTATTTATTTTAATGGGCCATGTGAACTACAGTAATTGAGTTGCTTTAGCCAATACACTGAGCCTTGTTATGAAGAATCGCTCCACATATTGGAGTTTATATTTTCACTTATGAATTACATCTTTTAAACAACAAGGTGAATTGAGTTGCACCAACACTCTTGCTCCTTCTCGGTTGAGTTCACTCGAGCTTATCTTATAATTTAGGCTACAGTAAAGTATTTCAGTTCTTCTGTCATAAAAAGTCTGATAGTCATGTCTGTTGATCTTACTTTATGTAGATTATCTCTGTCTGAATATTTTGGAGTAATACCTCCTTTGATGGCATGCCTCTGTGAGACAGCCTAGATGTTACATTGGCATTGCTTTTACTGGAATTATTAGTAGATCTGTTTTCTAGGCAAACAAACTCGATTGAGGAGTGAAGTAGAAGGAATATGTAGCTCTAAAGAAAGTTACATTAATCCTGTATTTTCTACTCACTGAAAATAGAAATGATTGATTTGGCTATTATAGCCTATAGGAAATAAAATTATATGAAAATTCCTCCTTTTAGGGTTTCCATTCATGTTGTCTGGTTTCACGTGGCCCATGTGTTCTCATTTGGAATTGTTTTGTGGGTTAGAGATTATCCTAGTGTACATACATTTTTTCATCAAGGCATTCTTTGCACACTGTGTGCACAATTATTAGACACATTTTCATCTGTTAAAGTGAGAATAATAAACAACTCAAACTTTACAAATAAACGTTTCTGAAACTTCAAAAAAAATAAATCAGTGACCAATATAGCCACCCTTCTTTTCAATAACACTCAAAAGTCTTCCATCCGTGGAGTTTGTCAATTTCTTGATCTCTTGACCTTAAACTTTTTGTGCAGCAGCAACCACAGACACTGTTCAGAGAGGTGTACTGTTTTACTTCACTGTACATCTCACATTTAAGAAGGGCCAAGTTCTCCATAGGGTTTATGGCAGGTGAGGAAAGGGGCCATTTCATTATTCTTTCATCCGGTCCATCAAGAGTCACTTTCATCTCATCAGTCCATAAAACCTTTGAAAAGTCTGTCTTCAGATATTTCTTGGTCCAGTCTTGGTGTTTCAACTTATGTGTCTTGTTCAGTGGTGGTCAGGTTTCAGCCTTTCTTACCATGGCCATGTCTCTGAGCATTGAACACCTTGTACTTCTGGACTCTCCAGGTAGGTTGCAGTTCGGGAATATGACAGCACTGGAGGATAATGGGTTCCTGGTAGCTTCACATTTGATTCTTCTCAAATCTTTGGCAGTTCATTTGCGTCTTTTTGTCTCAACATGTTTCTTGCAATCCTTTTGGGTATTTTCAACAAAATGTTTGATGGTTCTGTGTTCACGTCGTAATATCTTGGCAATTTCAAGAGTGCTGCATCCCTCTGAAAGATTTTTTATAGTTTTTGACCTTTCAGAGTCTGATAGGTCTGTTAGCTACCTAATAATTGTACACACCTGATATAGGATGTTGATTTCCTAAGGCCACACCCTCCGTCATACCCAAATGCACATCACCAATGTATACATAAAAATGACGATATGGTCACAATACTCACTTGCCTAATAATTGTGCACACAGTGTATATGGAACTGCAGCTAACAGAACTCAGATTAGAAAACTGATCAGTTACATTTGCAGGCTATTTGTCACTGACAATATTTAATCAATAAATTCATTTCACTTTGATCTGGTGACAAACTAAAGTGATTTTCATGTCTCCTTTATTAGGCTCTGGGAGGGTGTCAAACTGAATGCAGTGACTAACCTCTAATGTTTAAATATATCATGTTTAAAGTTTCAAAGCTCTAAAGTGCAGCTGTCACATTACAAATGAACAGCGGCACTGAGCGTGCACATCTCAAATTTTCTCTGATTGTAGTAGATGGTGCTCATACCTACCCAACACCTCCTGGCGGCGCGGCGATAGCACGCAGCGGCCACTTCAGGAGTCACAAATGGTGCTCATATTCCGATTCCCTTATAATTATACCATTATACCAATATTATACCATTATATTGGTATAATTATCCTTGTCTAACGCCCGACTCTCAAGTGCATGGACATCAGAGACAGCGGTGTCCATGTTTACAACCGCCAGACCATACTTCTGCTAAGAGACCATGCGGTCACTTACCTCCACGACGATGTTCTCTCCAAACTTCGTGACCTCGGCCTGCTACGTGGACCAGACCTTCAGTCCTCGGCGTTGCCTGACACCG
>VUQH01075830.1:0-21860 GCA_015106775.1 Etroplus canarensis
GGAGGGATAGTGGATATATTGGACATCGGATGTTGAAGATGGAGCTTCCAGGCAGGAGGAGAAGAGGAAGACCACAGAGAAGATTGATGGATGTAGTGAAGGAGGACATGCAGAGGGTTGGGGTGAGGGAAGGGGATGCAAGGGATAGGATGAGATGGAGGCAGATGATCCGCTGTGGCGACCCCTAACGGGAGCAGCCGAAAGAAGAAGTAGTAGTGAGGCCTGCTGTGATGTATGGTCTGGAGATGGTGGTACTGACAAAAACAGGAGGCAGAGCTGGAGGTGGCAGAGTTGAAGCTGTTCAGATTTTTAGTGGGAGTGACCAGGATGGAGTGGATTAGAAATGAGTACATCTGAGGGACAGCTCAGGTTGAACAGTTTGGAAACAAAGTCAGAGAGACAAGGCCGAGATGGTAAAATATTTAAAATCACAATAATATCATATTACAAGTTAAATATTTTGATAAATATAATATTATGTGTTCTCTGGTGATTCTCACCTCTGCTGAATTTAGGATTTTTTTTTTTTAATTACTGTTGGAGCTAGGCCTTGCTGGAGGTTTTTGCTTCCCAGGTGCTTCTAGCTCGTGATGTTTTTTGTTCTTTGTTCTCATTATTCTTCCGATCTTCCTACCTTCTCAGCCACTTGTGAGGATTACCGTCTCTTGGAGAACATGAACAAGCTTACTAGTCTAAAGTACATGGAAATGAAGGACATCAGTATCAACATCGACCGTAACCTACAGGATCTCAACAACAAGTGTGAGTACGATCATATATACATAGTTTATAGTGTCTGGATAAAAAACTCTAAAAAAATAGCCCTATTACATTTGTGTATTCCTGGTTCATATAATACCATACTAAAATGTCATGAGCACTTTGCTGGTGTGTGTGTTTGCTTTAGATGCGAGTCTACAGCCCTACTTGGACCAAATAAATCAGATTGAGGAGCAAGTATCTGCACTTGAACAAGCTGCTTACAAACTGGATGCATATTCCAAGAAACTGGGTAAGATACTTCATGTACAGATTTGTAACAAAAAAAAGTGTGTGTGTTCTGCCCAGAGAACAGTATGCAGTTAGGTTCATAGGTTGAAGTTCAGACTTTCAGCTTTAATTCAAATAGTTGAACAAAATAATTGTCTTAACTGTTTAGGAATTACTGTCATTTTTGCATCACCCATTTTCAGAGGCTCTAAAGTAATGAAACAAACTAACTTTAAAAATATGGATTGGTTTTTAACACATGTATGGACAGTCTTTGCAGTTAATGACTGCCAGAAATCTAGAACCCACGGACATCACCAAATGTATTTTGTTCCCTCAAGATGATCTGCCAGGCCTTTACCTCAGCCTCCTTCAGTTACTGGTTGTTTGTGGGTCTCTACCCTCAAGTTTTTTCTTCAGTAACTGAAAAGATGCTCTTTGGGTTGAAATCAGGCGGCTGACTTGGCCATTGAATAATATCCCATTTCTTTACCTTGAGACACTCTTGGGTTGCTTTTGCGGTTTGCTTTGGCTCATTATCCGTTTGCAGTGTGAAGCACATTCTAATCAGTAGTGCAGCCCTGTAGACTTCACAGTTCATCCTGTTACTTCTACCAGCATCACATCATCCATAAACACAACTGACCCGGTTCCACTGGCAGCCATACACGCCCATGCCATGACGCTGCCTCCACCGTGTTTAACAGATAATGAGGTATGCTAAAGAGCATGAGCTGTTTCTTTCCTTCTCCATAATTTCCTCTTTCCATCATTCTGTTACAAGTCCATCTTGGTTTCATCGGTCCAAAGAATGTTTGTTTGTTTACTTGCTTGGTTGCTTATTTACGTGCTTGTTTTCAGAACTGTGCAGGCTCTTTTAGGTGTTGTCTGGCAAAGTTTAATCTGGCCTTCCTTCCCCTGAGTGGAACCAGTGGTTTCCACCCTGTTGGAAACCCTCTGTTTTTACATTTGGGAAGGTGTTGCTTGATTTTAGACTTTGATAATGATACATCTACGTCCATGAGTATTCTTGACTTGGCTCGACGGTGTGAGGAGTTTTTCTTGATCAAAGAAAGAATTCTGTGATCATCTACTGTAGTTGTCGTCTATTGTCTTCCAGGCCTTTTGGTGGTGTTGAGCTGGTCAGTGCATTCCCTCTTTTAAGAATATTCCAGTTTGTTGATTTGGCCCCTCCTAAAGTTTTTGCCATCTCTCTGATATTTTGGTTTTTCACCGTCCACCTGTCTCCTTCATTAGTATCGTCATCTCTTTGGACCTTGTTTTGAGAGTTTCAGTGAACAACTGCCAAATTCAAGTTCAAGACTTGGAATCAACTCCAGATCTTTGATCTGCTTAGTTTGTCGTGGAATAGTGAGGGAACTGGCCTCACCTGGCCACAAAACTGGTCCGTCAGTTTTCCCATTACTTTTGTGTCTCTGAAAATGGCAGATTATTTATAAAAATGACTGTAATTCCTAAACAGTTTATGCAATTTTTTTGTCACCCTTTGAATTGAAGCTGAAAGCCTGCACCACATCATTTACATTATACATGTTTGTCTTAGGCAGATGATACCCAGCTATATTTATCTATGAAGCCAGATGACCCACATCAATGAGTCATACTACAGGCATGTCTTGAAGACATAAAGACCTGGATGGCCTGTCATTTCCTACTTTTGAGTTCAGACAAACTGAGGTTATTGTATTTGGCTCTAAAAACCTCAAACAGTCTTTCTAACCAGATACTTACCCTGGACGGCATTACTTTGGCCTCCAGTGACACTGTGAGGAATCTTGGAGTCATTTTTGACCAGGACATGTCCTTTAATGCTCACATTAAACAAATATGAAGGACTGACTTTTATTACCTCCACAATATCACCAAAATTAGAAACATCCTGTCTCAGAGTGATGCTGAAAAACTAGTTCATGCATTTATTACTTCTAGGCTTGATTGTTGTAATTCATTGCTATCTGGCTGTTCTAAAAGCTCCCTAAAAAGCCTCCAGTTGATCCAAAATGCTGCAGTGAGAGTACTGACAGGGAATTGAAT
The DNA here is from genome assembly GCA_015106775.1 of Etroplus canarensis. Classification (NCBI taxonomy): domain Eukaryota; kingdom Metazoa; phylum Chordata; class Actinopteri; order Cichliformes; family Cichlidae; genus Etroplus; species Etroplus canarensis. Next base: position 3,046 of record VUQH01075830.1, read on the forward strand.
TTAAAATCCTTCTACTCACTTACAAAGTCTTGAACAGTCAGGCCCCATCCTATCTTAAAGACCTCCTTGTTCCATATTTTTTCCATTAGAGCACTTCTCTCTCAGAGTGCAGTCCTGAGATTCTGGCAGAAGTCTCTTCCTGTTAAGAGAGTTCTTTCTTCCCACAGTCACTAAGTGCTGCTCACAGGGGATGATCTGATTGTTGAGGTTTTCTCTCCAACACTGTAGGTTCGTTACCTTACAGTGTGAAGCACCTTGAGGTGACTTTTGTTGTGAATTGGAGCTATATAAATAAAACTGAATTGATTTGAATCTTGACCATTTGATTTCAAATTCACTGAGATTTCCCAAAGCTTATAGACCTGGCTGGATATCTTTTCCACCATTTTCAGTGTTTTTTAATTTTCTTATTTTAGTCTTTTTTTCTTTTTTTTTTTTAGAAAAATATTTTCTGCTGGGGTAAATGCATCTGAGAGGTTGAATATAGTCTGCCATATTTATTTATTCATCCATTTTTGTGCTAATTTACTTATAAATCACTATATTTTAGTGCTTAGTGTAGCTAATATCTGTAGTCTGTTTTATCTAATTCATGTGTGTTGGAGCACTGTCCTACCAGTGATTGTCTCAAAATGACTACATAATGGCTGCCTTAATTAAATCACTTCAGTCCTGTTGAAACTCACTGCTCTTAGACTGTCAGCTGGAGTCAGCATCTTTTAGGACGAGACTGCTACAGGGAACCCTTTTAATTAAAGAATCAAATCAAACCTTCAATAACTGATTTGTGCATGATGGATAACAGCCATCCTAAAACTCCTCCTCTTCAGAATATCCCTAGCATTTGTACAATGTAGTTTCCGCCAGTTTGTTTTGGCAGTGGCTCACGTGAAATTAGTTAGTGGACAAACTTCAGAGACGTCCATTTTTAAATCCTGCTTAAGCAATTTAGTCTGTTAAACAAACTGAAATCTAACTTTGGACGGTATCCGCTCAGTGGATAATTCCCTTTTTTGTCTTGGTAGAGAAATAACTTTGGAAGCAGTACTTTTAATGTGACACTCAGATGTAAAACTGCACTGTTTATATGTGGCTTTAGCATCGAACCAGGATCCCTTTACTTTGTACTTAGTTGAAGAAGACCTGCTCATCTTTTACGAGCCTTTCCACAAGCAGGCTGAATTTGTGTGTGTGTGTGTGTGTGTGTGTGTGTGTGTGTGTCATAAATGGTGCCATGCATTTGAAATAGATCCAGTCTCTTTTCTATTCCGGGTACCAGCACAATGACTTTTTATGCAAATCTATGGGAGTCAATCTCCTGTCCATTTCCCCATCACACAAGTCCAAATGACAGTCCAATAATTTGGGCTGCATATATATAGGGCCATTTGATTTTCAAATGAGAGTGGGCAGGGTTGACCCTTGCTAATAGCCAAGGCACAGTGGTAGACTTAATATCACAGATCACAATATCATGCAAGCACAGCTACCACCATCTGAGAGAGATGGAAGAAAATTAAATGTGCGGAAGGGGGGCAGAGATAAACGACTAGAAAAAAGGTCCCTTAGTTGATAGAAAGCGAGAGCGAACGAGAGAGAGAGAGAGAGAGAGAGAGAGAGAGAGAGAGAGAAAGAGAGAGAGAGAGAGAGAGATACAAAGAAAATGATGAAATTAAAAAAAAGGGAGGTGTTTGGATGCATCTACAAATCCAGTCTCCTTTTCTCATTTTCTTACTTCCAGCTCTCCCTCCTCCCATTACAGCCCTTGTTTAATTCCCTCCACCCCCTGATTCCCAGCCACGGTGTTGCCAAGAGGATCATGGGTAATGAGATGGCCTATCTCCTGCTCCCCAAGGGAGAGATGGAAAAAGAGAGAGAGCAAAAGAAAGAGTTAGACACAAAACAAAATTGGCTGGTAAGACAGAGTTGGTGAAAGAGTCAGTGAGAAAGAAAGAGAAACAAAGGTTAAAAAAAGATGCTTTTTATCATTGTTCTGTTTCTCTATATGTCCCACTAACAAATGACTCAATTTAAACTTTCTTTCTCCTCCAATCTGTATCATAAGATGTAAAAAGCATTTTATGACCCTAAAAATTCAAAAGAGATTGTGAGGGAAGTAAAGGAAAGGGGGAAATAATGAAAAGAAAAACAGAGATATGGAAAAGTGCAGTGGACCCTGGAGGTCCATTTCCGCTTGAATTATGATGGAAAGCTGGACAGACTGACAGTGTTTGAGGACAGTTTAAGATTTATTCAGACAGCCATCTGAGAAACAGGTGCCATGGCCTGTGAGACACACAGAGCGTGTGTATGTGTGTGTGTGGTCCTTGACCATGCCACATTGACCATGAACATTCTCAACTCCTAATGACCCAGGGGCAAGCCCAGATCTCAACCTCAAAGGGGACACACACACACACACACACACACACACACACACACACACACACACACACACACACACACACACACAGACTACAAACTAAACCCCCTACTTAGCTGGGCAGCACTTGTGAATGGCACTGACAGATTTACCACTGTCTCCATGTTTATTAAGGCCAGTGTTTATTATTAAAAATCAGCCATATATCATCATACTCAATGGCAAGCCAAACACAATCCAGGCCAGGTATGGACACGTTATGCTACAACACCATTTAATGCAAATCTTACCACACAAGCTGCCAGCATGAAAATACTATTTTTAAAAAAACCTTCCATTTCGTCATTTCAAACATTTGTAAGTAATAAAGGTTTGTACTGGGCAGCTATGATAATACCAATGAAGTGAGGTTTCACATGCTGTCTTCTGTAGTCTCATTAAAAGAAACCCAGTTCAATCAGACTTCCTATATTTTCTCTCTAATATGGAATGAGGTGTACTCCTACATCATTCCATGTAAGGCCAGTAACTTCCTGGGCCACCTGCTGTGCCCTGGACACCAGATGACTTGATGTCCATGTGCTGCTAATGTCATTTCCCTCTTGCTGTTTCAAAGTCTGGAAAAAAACACTTTCAAACTCTCAGTTCCCCTCAGAAGTACTCCATTGCTGCGACAAAGCAGCCATAAAATCTTCTGAATATGCTTTTTGTTTGTATCTTCAAATGGTTTCCCATGCCATAAAGATATTCTGTGTTTCCAAAAAGCCAGATGGTAAAGTCGTCAACACTCGGATCTTTTATGCGCCCGGCCAAGCTACCTCTATCCCCATGTGCTTTTCACCTCTGCCAATACATAAAAGGAGAGGTGTTTTTCTGGTCAAATAAAGAAATGATTTTTTTTTCCTCTGCTCTTGCTCTGCAGCGCTCTCTGCTCTGTCTGTGCTTTCTCTCCCCCTCACGCTCAGCTTTACCACCACATGTCCAAGGGTAAAATAGTGGAATTTCTGCCAGAGGCATTAAAAGCGTCATCTGTGGAACAGATTTGTTGAGGCCCTTTGGGGTAGGTGGGTGGGTAGAAGTGATACAGGGGTGCATGGGTGCATTGAGGGGGCACTGGGATAACGCTCTCTTGCCTTGGCTAATCTCGTGTTTGTGTGTGCCTTGCTTAGCCTAACATTCTTGGAAAACAAAATATAACTAAAAGTAGGAAAATGTTGAGACACACCTCTTGGTTGCATTTCTCTGTGGTTGATTGTGTTTCTTGGGTTTGCACATTTAATCACAACTGTTATAAATAGCTTTTTGCTTGATTAAATGGCTGCCAATGTTTAGTGTAGCCTTGGTAACCTAACTGGCTATTGCCTCATTTTAAATCAACTGAAACAGCAGGCAAAAGTTGTTCAACACTGTCAAACACATGCACACAAAGACACACACACACACACACACACACACACACACACACACACACACACAAACACACACAGGCTAAAATTTTCCTCTGACAGTAAAGAGATCTGATTTGAGTCAACTAATCAAGCTGATCTTATAGGTTAGGACCTTGGCTGATGTGATCCAATGTGCAAGCAGCATTTGTTCAGAATTTAAAATTTCCCTTGAGCAGAGACATCTCCAACTCATCCCATGCCAAGTTCAGCCCTTTTTCCAGACTGCTGGACAATCCTGTGACAATGTGTACATCCCGTTGAAGCCAAGACTGTTTTAAATAACCCTAAGAATGCCAGTGTGCTTAATCCAGTTAAGCCTTGAAAGTGTAAGTAAGAATCAGTTGCAGATCTTCAAATAAATGTAATTCCTTAAAAGATTACTATGCAAAATAGTCACCACATGCACAAAAATGATGGTGACTAAAGTCTGGTGTGTCAATAAAGTAAGACTGCTTCATAAATGTAATGTTTATACAATTCTTAAAAACTTTCTCGCACATTCCTCTTTTCTGGGTTTTATGTATGTTGCCAAACACTGCTGCAATTTTACTTCTATTTAAGAAGAAAACCTCTACTTTGAAAATAAGGGGACACAATGGTAACAATATTTTATGCTTATTAAAAATGTGGGTTTATCACTGTAAAAAATTAAATTGCAGTTTTATACTCTATGTAAAAAATAACAGAGCCTTGTTTTCCACATGTTTTTGCTCCTGTCATCTCTACATTTCAGACACAGCACACACAAACACCTCCCACTGCCAAAATGTTGCATACAGTAGTAAAGAAATCCTCATTAATGTAATGCACTTGATCCAGGCCTGTAGGTCAAGGCCTTGGAAATGTAACAGCATCCTATTAAGCTGAAGGAGATGTCTGACAAATTAAATCACCTTAATTATATAGAGGAAGAGAAACATGCCAAATATTGGGCATATAGGAATGTCTTTGGAGGACCCACTTATTATTTATTGCTCTGAGCAATTAGTTAAGTAGCTAAATTTGTGTGTTAGTCTGCTGCTCTGATGGGCAACTAGTGTGGCAATACAATGTTATTTTAAAAGTAAATAATTAAAGCAAAAAAGGTCCACCTACTGTTGTGATGCATGACAATGCAATCAAACAGTGTTCATTTCTAGAAACATTCATTAAAATATTCATTAGAAATGTGTAAATCAAAATATTTAAAATTTATACTAAATCTGAAGCAATTATTTCACAACACTGAAAAGTATAAAAATGTCCATGAAATTGCTTTTTTTGTAAAAATTTCAAGTTTTTAATATGTCTACTTGTGCATCACATAAAGCCAAAAATCACGATTACCAGTGTTTCTATTGTTCAGTGCAGAACTAAGTTCAGTGAAAAACACAGAAAAATATTTCTCTGCTAGTACATGACTCTGTGTGATTAAAAGTGACAGCAGTGCCAACTGATAACAAACAGGAAATATACCCGTATCGGATGGGATCATCCTCCATACTCTTGCAGTGACCTTTTCCATCTTTGTCATTCCATTCTCATGGGAACTTTATATGTGTGTGACAATAAAGTTAAGAGGGTGGGGTAATTTGCCTTAAAATGACTTTTCTGAATCTTGTTTTCTTGCTAGACAGACATTGGTTAAACTATCTGTATTAAGCTGTATGTTATACAACATAATGATAGTGTCCTGCAAAAACACGGAATCATCTTTTTTTCTTCCTAAATAATCTTCTGAAATGCATTTTCAGCCTCATGTCTAGGCAGTTGTTTTATTGCTGAGATGTATTTTTTTCTTAGATGGGCCAAAAAGCTGAAAAAGCTGATATTTGCAGGACACAGAAAGGGCGAAGAGTGTTTTTACCTTGTAGAGGCGGATGGCAGACTCATGCCTTTGGTTGGTGGCATGTAGCCTCAGTTTATCCACGCTGTTGCTGTAGTAGTCACAGGCATTGCACTTGAGGTGCACAGGGTTGCCAATGGCCACACATTTTAATCTCCACTGGTTGGCCTTGCCACCCTCCTTGATGTGGGCCACCAGCTGGTGCTTCTGCATGTGCTTGTCTGTCTTGCAGTGCAGCTGAAAGTTGGCCTTAAGCTGAGTGTTGTAGCTGCAGAGCTTGCACTGGTAGACATCACCCACCACGCAGCGCCACTCCTCTTCCGGCAAAGAGCGCTCGGCATTGACATGGGCATTGAGAGCCTCCAGGCTGTCTGTGGAGTAGCAGTTGCACACTGCACACTGGTAGAGGCGCAGCGAGGGATCGTTGATAGGTGGCGACAAGGAGGACAGGGAGGGGTCTGATGAGGACATGCCCCCTATTCCAGCTGAGGAAACCAGGGACAGGTCGTCTGCCATCAGTTGACCGCTGGCAAGACGCAACTCTGCTGATAGGTCACTATTCACTGAGGAGAAAATGAGTGAAAACCTAGGTTAGACAGTTGGAGAGAGGTAGAGATGAAGTATAAAAGGTAAAACCTCAAAAAGGATTACATACTTGAAAGCACACAACGATAACATGTCAGGCAGAAGGCAGGCAGCAAGCACAGCAAGAAGAATGTTACATAAAAACAAAGTGATATGACAAAAACCCAACGCTCTGGTGAAAAGCCTGGCATGCATATGGAGTGATAAAGGATAGAGGGAAGGAGAAAAGAATCTTTTTTTTATTAAATTAAATTAAGTGTGGAAAGAGAAGTGAGTCTTCTATGCAGGCCTCTCTCACACAAAAGGATTTGATAAAATAAAGCCGCACGGAGGACTAGGGCTCCTTACAAAGTCTTGTCTATAAAAAACCTTAATAGGATTGAATCAGGATCAATTACAATCATCCTTTTCAACTTGCTAACTTGCTCATCAGGTAGCTTTAATTACTGGTCTCAGCTATGGTGGGACAACGGTTCCAGGGCTCTAGTCTTTTCTCACGTACACATAGATTTGAAAAGCTGATCAATGCATTACACAGTTTATTTTCTGCCCCCCCCCAAAAAAAAAAATTGCCATTCATTCAAATGTAATTAATACTCTTGTTTGATCCATTCAACCATTCATTGTACCTTTATATATGTTACCAAAGCTGATAAGGTTTTTTCTCACATATCATTGCAAAGGGTATTTTTGACAGCATACACATGCATGCATACACACACAATCACATACACACACGTATATATACACACACACACACACACACACACACACATATATATATATATTTTTTTTTCAACAGCTGTGCTCACTATAGGGAGCTGTCTGTTATCAGTGTAATTCACTGAGGGTACATCTGCTAGCTGGGCTGTGACCTCCACACTAGAGGAGGGAGTGGGTTTGCAACACTGCAGGGTCATTGTTAAATCTCTCTCACTCCTACGGGAATCCGCTTCCTACTGTGTGCAAGTGTGTGTGTGCAAGTCTGTGTATATGTGCGTTCATGTGTACTCTCTCCAGGGTGAGCAAAGGTGGGGTGGTGTGTGTATGTGGGGGGATTAAGCTGACTTAAGAAAATTACAAATGAAAGATTAAGAATAATTCTCATGTGGCATCTCATAATCATTTTTTAATCAGTGAGAGCGGTCAAAGAAAGGAGACAATGACAGAGGGACAATATGAGAGCAGAGATAAGAGCCAAAGAGAAGGGGGGGGGCACGGGAATGGGGCCAAGGCAAAAGATGCGAAGCAGAAAAAAGAAGGTGAGAAGGCATAGAAAAAATACAAATAAAGATCAACCAAGAAAACACAGAGATAAAAAAATACATAGATAGCATCAGATATATGAGATAAAATAGAATAACAGGCCAAGTGATAAATGAGCACAAGCAAACTGAAAAATAAGCTTGAGGACAAACATTCAAAATAGGAAAATGCTTAGTACTTTGTCACATCATAAGCAGAAATACCCTTTTCCATCTTTACATCATAACTCATCAGGCATGCACATCTCTGCTTTTTTGTTCTAAATGTATTGTCACTCACCTAGACCAGATCCAAGAGCAGCTGCAGTTGCAGGATCTAGTTGAAATGGGTTAATCATCATCTGAGCATCTGGGCCACTGCTGCCGGCTGGGTTCTCCAGTTTTACACCTGCGAGGCCCATGTTTTGAGCTAGGTAGTACTGGTAAAGCTCTGCCTCAGCTGGTGCCAGGCCCAGATGGAGGCTGTGTTGAATCTGCTTCATGTTTTGCTGCAGCAACATCATGTTGTGCATGTGCTTCTCACTGGTCATGTGGATTCGCAAGTTTCGTGCCACATTGGTCTCGTAGTCACACACCTGTTGTAAGAAAAGTGGAACAAAAGAAATGTTTTAGAGTATCTGATGTCGCTCGTTTGACTGTCATCAAAGCACTTTTTTCACTTACAATCAAAATAGAATTAATGAAAGTAATCTTTAGTGTTTACAACTGTATAACATTCAAATGACAGCAGCAACAATAGCAACAACAAAACAAATCTTCAAAATATTTTAGTATCATGGTTGTGGTGGTAAAGGTTAGAATGTACAAGAAATTCTGTTTTAAATTCAGATGGGCCAAATGATGTGGCAAAAAATAATAGACACACTGGTGCATAGGGAAATAACTGGCTCATTGTGCCGACAGTACAACAAGCAAATTGGTATGTTGCTGCCATAGAGCTACAATGATGCTCTGTTTGTTTCATTACCTCACAGCGCCAAGTGGGCTTCTGTTTGGGCTTGGATGGCGAGGGTGCCCCACAGCCTCCACCAAGACTGGCACTGGGCACAGGGTTAGCATGGTTGTGGTTGTACTGTGCTTCACTGCCACCATTCTGGAGTGTTTGCACATTGTTCAGATGCTTGTCTGATTGCATGTGGATGCTCAGGTTGCCTTTGGTGGTGGTTGAGTAGTTGCATACCTAAAATGGAAACATATGAAGAATTAATAATAATGATTCATGACAAGCATAGAACGCATTTATAACAAAAAAATAGATATACTTTATTATTATACTTTATTAATTCCCTAATGGGGAAATTAGTTGATGTTTAAATAGTTGTTTTACTATTTAGCATTACTGTTCTAAATGTATCTTTAAGGATGCACTGGGTGTTAAATAAAAGAAGCAAAAATATCTGTCTCTTTCCTCACTTTTGAATTTTTGATGAGTAAGACTGCTCAGTTAATAGAGGTGACATAGCTGGTCAGATCCTTGTGCCTCTAAATTGGCTTCCAAAACATGTGGGAACGTAGATTCTATATGCATTTTCTAGTTCCACCAACTTGTTCATCGTTTTGGATAAATCAAAAACAAACCATGACTTATAAAACCGCCTTCCAACAAAAACAAACACACACACACACACACGGGCATTATCCTTCTTTGGCAATTTTCGAAAGATAAAAATACAGGGAAAATGAAATCCATAGATTTATAATATGATGGACAGACCTCACAACGGAAAGGCTTGTATCCACAGGTATAGCTTTCGCCTCTGGCTAAACGAGGATGAGCCTGTCCTGTGCGGCAGTACACACATGATCCACCTGACTCTGGATGTTTTTCCTTCATGTGAGCATCTAGTGTCTGCTGGTACTTGTAGTGCCAGTTACACTTGGGACACTTCAGTGTCTTGCAAGAGTTACGTGAATGCATCATCGTCATATGCCCTCCCAGAGACCGTGAGGATCCCAAGACCGTGTCACACTTGGGGCACTCTACTCCACTACCTGGAGAACCTTCCCCTGGACCAGGGGTGCCAGGAGTCCCTGGAGTTCCAGGTGTACTTGGATTTCCTGTGTGCTGATGCAGAGGCCCAGGACTCTCATCATCTCTGCGCAACATGATCGTGTCAAGAGGGTTTGAGGATGGCGATAACCTATCCCGTACTGCCAAGCCTTCAGTGGTTGAGTCGTTACTGCTCTCGCGCTCTCTAGCCGCTGCCAGGGCAGTGGACAAACGGCTCTTTTCCATCTCCAGCTTCTCACAAACAGGCAAGGTGGAAGAAGAGTTGGATGCAGGGCCTTTGCTGTCACTGTTCAACTTTAGCACACTGTTGGAAAGGGGGGAAATACTTTGGTTTAAGAGAGGGAAATCTTTGCTACTGGTGCTGTCGGCCCGCTGGCCTGTCATCATCATGACCTGTTCATCCTCCTCCTCTGCCTCCATATCTGCTCCACCACCATTGGAATAAGAGTCCTCATCCTCCTCTGGACTTTCTCCTCCCACTGTACCGGGCTCCCGCTTAATGGACGGGTACTGGCTCAGATCCAGCCCATTGGGTTGCAAAGTGCAAGTGTCCCTAATGTGGCCTTTGCAGTCACTATCAGAGTTCCGACCTTCCAGGTTGCCACCAGTGGCAGCAGCAGCAGAACTCCCACTGGCGGTTCTGTGGGCACCAGCCCCTCCCCCGAGGTTTGGGTTGGTCTCAGCCTTTGGCATGGTTTGGGATCTGGGGGTTTGGTCTGTAGAGGAGCTGCTGGCACTGCCCTTCAGGAAGGCAAACCCTGCCTGAAGAGAATCTGCATTCTCCCCACTACTGTGGAAAGCATTCCACAAGCCGCGGAGCCCCGTGTCTGGCCCTAGAAAGTTGGCAGGTGAGGGAAAGTGGGGTAGCACAGAGTTTGGGGTTTTTTTTGGTTCCAGAAAGCTTATAAGAGGTTCTTTGTCCTTGCCGATGCCCTGAATGATGGCAGAGATATGCTTGTTGCCCAGCAGCTTCTGCTCCTGCTCATTCAGGGTCATACGGTGGTCATGGACAGCATGTGTCACGAAGGAACGGCTGTAGCCAAAAGACAACTTGCACAGGAAACACATCAGTACAGGCTTCCGCCGCCCATCAGCCACACAGCCCTCAAACTTGGACAAGTCCACATTGTTGGGGACATCTTTGGACACACAGGAGTTTTTGGCTGCACCATCCGCCGTCAGATAGTCTTTGTCATTCTTGTGGCGGAGGTCATAGACACGGAAACTGTGCAACACAGGACCAGCGCCCGCCAGCCCTCCAGCTGAGGTATTTGGGAAGGAGGGGTGGTCGGCCGCTAGGGATTTACTCCCAAGGGATGAGGCAATGTGGAAGGTGTTAATGATCTGGGGGTAGAAGGACATGGGTGCAGCGGGCTGCTCCAACCGCTCCCCCCCTGGGCTCAGGCCACTCTGACCACTGCTGGCCTGGGTATTAGGGAAGGTCTGGGGGGACAGCAGGCCCCTGAATTGGAGAGCCCCAGAGAGCCCCCCCTGGTTGCCACGCTGCTCTTTGGAGTCCTCCAGGATGAAGGCAGAGCCATCGGGCTGGTAGATGATCTCGCCGCACAGGTTCTCCACATCACTGTCTTCTTCCATCTCGCTGTTCATTTCCCCCACTTCTGCAGCACCCACCTCACGGTCTCCTTCATCTTCACTCTCCTCCCCTATCATCCCTTCAACCTCCTCACCCTCTTCATGACCTCCAGTGGTAGGCAGACGGGCGTTGGGGCAGTGGTGCTCCATGTATTTTTGTAAACTGGAGAAGGAACTAGAACATTCGTTGCAGGGGATCTCCTTTGCCGGTGCCACGGGGGATGTGGCAGGGGCAGAACAGTCCGAACCCAAAGCTGCTCCTCCTCCTACTCCTGGTAAAGTTCCGGTAACACTCCCTTTGTTACCGGTAGTAAAGCTTTCTCTTCGACTCTGCTCAGTTACAGGGTCGGTGGTTGTACTGACAGTGGTGGGGGTAGTAGTGGACCTCAGCAGGCTCACAACGGATTCGCCAAGGCCATTCTCTGGCTCTCCAGTGGCAGCAGGTGACGACTGGTTGTTGTTGGCATTGTTGCTGTTGGCGACACTGGTCTCCATGGCGATGACGGAGTTGTCCTCAGCAGCAGCATCCAGCCTCTGGCCACCATGTTCCTGCTGCCGTGACGACACCATAGGGGGAGAGTCACAAGTTGCCATGACGACCACTACATAGGGATCTCATCTCATCCAGCCCAACAGGGACCTGAATTGAAGAAAGGGAGAAATTAACAAAGAATATCGACATTAGTGAATGCTATTTAACAACAGATACTGTAGGCAATTTCTGAGCCACTGGTAACTTTTTTTTTAAAGCTGTTGTTTTAAGCCGCATTAAATCCATGGGCTAGTCGTGCAAGATGGATTTCTCCTGTAACATGGTCTTACCAAAAAAAGTGACAAATTTTTTGGTATACATTTTCTACTATACATCTAAAGGAAAAATGCAGTAGCTAGCACTTGAAACCACTGAAAAGTGCAGAAATTCAGTATTAAATTGAATTGTGAACAAAGCAGTTGCACAGCGGTCAGCGATAGAGAAGTTTAAAGAAATAACCTCATCACCTGGTGAACGGACTCTTATTTCTTCATACTGGCACAAACTGGCCTTGCAGTATTCTTTTTTCCCTTTCTTAAAGCAGCAGTGTGTATTAACTAAGGTAATCTGTTATCAGAAATTAAGTTTAACATAAATACTGACGCTGAGTGTAAAGCCACTGTAGCTCAATAACTGTGTAGGGTGTTTTTTGCTTATAAAAAGATATTTAAAACTGCACTTTCAGCGAGTCCCCTTCCACAGGAATTACCACATTATGCAGTCATGTTTTTACAGCAGCTCAGAACGGCAAACAGACTCGAATACTAGATTTCCTGTTTCTGTTAATGCTATGACAATGCAGAACAGCTATCAATACTCATTGGCTAGAATCTCCAACTTTTGTGGCATAAAAACTGAGCTTCGAATTTAGAAATATTAGTCAATTCAATTGCATTTCTAATTCCTAATCAGTTCCATATACACAAATATCTGGACTGGAAATACTTGTGGATACGGTCATGAAAGGCTCCATTTTGTTCCCTGATGGGCACTATGCGTTTTCCGACACATTCGGAAGGGGAGGGAGGTGAGGACAGGTATTCAAGTGTTGCAATTTGCATTCTCGCTGGTAGATGTCACTAAATAGCACACACTTCTCTTTTAAAAGCACAGATGTGAGTAAAACAGCTAACAAGAGGTAATGACCAATCAAGTTTCTCAAATACGTTTTGCAGAAAGGTTAGTCTTCTTGAAGCAGAAAAAACCATGGATTGGAGAAGTCCTTGGAAAATAAAAGGAAAATAAGTCCTGGCTTACTCTAACCAGTCTGGAGTTGCTAACTGCATGGCAACTACTAAGCTATCAGTTCCCTGGAGTTATGAAGTAAGCTTCGTTTGGACAATAGAACTAAGTGTGTGAGTGTATCATGAGGAATGGTAGAGTGCTGAGCGGCAAAATCTTAGCTGGGAACGTCTAATATTCACTTGTCGTTTCATGCAGTACAGAGGGAAAAAAACAGGGTAACAGAAAGAGAAAAAATAGAACAAGCTTCCATGAGGAATGGTGTTTGGAATACCAGTGAGATGTTATCAGTCCTGGGTGGCTGCCCATCTCTCAACCCCTCACTACCTCAAACCTTTGGCTTTTCACAACAAGGCACAAATTCAAAGGCTCCAACAAACACCCACACAATGCAGGGAAAGCCTCGTAATCCTACAAACACCCATAACATGCCATATTCATTTCATTTTGTAATCACAGGCATAATTTGTTATCACCTAAGGAGAAATAGAAGAAACAAACTGAGAGAAAACACAAGGAGAAAAAAAACCCTGAAACTGAAGCTCTACTGCTACTTAAAAGAAACTACTTTCTTGTTCAGCTAAATGCAACAAATGGGAACTAGTTGTGCATGCCAGTGTCTTTTCACTTGATACAGTACCAGGTCCTTTCAGATGCTTGCGTGTAAATGAGCTAGCATTAAAAGAAAGCTTTAAAGAGCCATGTTAACCTTTAACCCAATCCACCTGCTGTTTAATTCTCCCTCTATTTTTCTACACTGCATCTCCCTAACAACAAAGCTACAAAGCAATTAGAGGATTAATCCGCAACAATCCAGGGCTAAACAAAGCCAGTGGGAGGGACAGTAAAAGCGTGAGGAACGAAATCAAACATGTGTGTGAGTGTGTTTGTGGTTGCATGTGTGTGCACGCGCTATAATCAGGTCTAATCTGACATATCCCAGAGATGATTCCATGGGGACTAGTGATAGATTAAAAGAGAGAAATGATGTTTTCTCTCTCTGTCTCTCACTTTGTATCTCTCTATTTGTGGGATTAAAGAAAAAATTCACAAGGAGCAGAAAATGAATTTTAGTGCTTATCAGTTCGGCATGGATGTGGCAAAAGGAGGGAAGTAGATGTGTGACATGTGCATGACAAAATCATCTCTTAGCATAGGAATTTACATTCAGTGAGGCAAGAGGTAAAGCATAGTTTCAAAGCAAACTTTTTCTTTTTACATTTCCAAGTTTTTTTTTAATTAAGATAATAACTTGTTTCGCTTGAAAACCTGTGCAGGACACTTGTGCACTTCCATGGCCAAAAACAATACATACCATATAACAGCCCAAATGTTGCATCACTGAAAATGAAAAAGAAAAATAAAGTACATTTTTTGTCCATGATGTTTAGCTAAAGACACAGATCTTTCAGATAACACCTAATCATCAGCTAAATAATTCACCACATACACAAACACACAACTGTAATTATAAAAACATTAGGAGAAATTAACCACAAATTCTAAACAAACAAATGTTTGTCATTTCACAAGAATTCATGTTACTTATACTCACTGGAAACCAGATTCTCCACTAACTTATGTGTTAATATTAGACATAGCTGTACTGCTTGCGTGACAAAAGAGAAAAACAAAACTGTGTTGGCAGCAGCGAGACAATTACACACCAATAATGGCTTTAATACATCCACTTAAATTACAGCATTTTTTTTACTATTAATCATCCATTACTCTCATATAGTGCCCAAACAACATAGTGTGCTCTTTTCTGCAGTTAAATACATATGCCCGTTATTTTTCCGTAAGTGTTTGTCTTCCAAAAGCTTGTGTTAAATGTAATTGAGGGTAAAGCTGTTCAGAAGTACTGGGTTTGAGAGTAAATGCCACGCATACGACAGGATTTACTACTTGTCAGTGGTGTCATTTCATTGGTGACTTACCCCTTTGAATTGTAGCTCGGACATAAAACACTGTAGTTTATGAATTATGCATCTCTTTAAGTGTGGAATTATGTCTTGTGGATAAGCCCATGTGTTAAGCACTTGGCACTGACAAAGGTGAATAGGTTAGCAGCTATTTACATGTGCACTGCCTGCCAACAATAACATAACTGTCCTTTTTTTTAAAACCTCTGATTCTAATTGATCCCATTAATTTTTGCCACCTACAGAACACTGACAAAGTGCCATGATGTGCCTAGTGTTTAATGCACTTTCAGTGAAATTGTCTATAAACACAAATTGTTTCACTTAGTAGTATTGCGGTGGGGGAAAAATGACGCATACAATATATATGAACACTGTTTCAGTGACTGAGCTGAATATTAGTCTCGCTCAATAATTTAGCCTCATGTGGGGGCTCAAAAGAGGAGCTGCTTTCAAAACAGTGGATGCCAGATCTTTAGTGAAATGCTAAAGTCTTGGCTTGTAATTTAACCCACATGATATTATGAAAAAGCAATATGATGCAAGGCAGCCTGGTGTAAGCATTTGAAGTCTTCCTGATCCCTTCAGCATGTGTTAATTTAGCATATAGTTGGACGGAGGAGTAATGAGATGTCTGGTCTCACTGTCAAGGGAATCCAGTATTTTCCTCTTGTACCTCTCTGAGCTTAAAGTAACATTTTGGATGCCAAAACCTTCACAGTCCACAGATCTATATAATAACTTGTGATCACTCCTGTCTTCACTTCTTCTTGTTTTGTTCCATTCCCAATGTTTCACACCTTTCACAGCAGCAGTGCCCACTGCTGCTTTTTAAAGGCATATCATATTACTCTAGCTAAGAAACATTCCTCTTTCTGTCCCCCACTGGCTTCCTTTGCACTGCTAACCAACCAGACGACTTTCATTTGTGCATTTGAGAGGTCAATACACAGATACATATACAGAGAGAGGAACTAATGTTAAAGACCAGGTTTTTCCACAGAGCAGAAACAGTTCCCTTCTTTTAACAGAGGAACAAAAGATTTGGCCTGAGCCGCTCCTTCCTCTGTTTTTTAATTAAGCATGTCCCTTTGCTTTCACACATATGCACATGGGCACATACACACACACCCACACACAAATACACCCACGTACACTAAGGTAATTAAAGTGGCAGATCAGATCCAGTGAGAGGCAAATAATAGCCCAGGAATGCCTGCTTTGGACACTGCAAGGTTTGATGGGTGAAAGGGGCTAAGAGACTCCTCGGCCTATTGTTTTTCTCCCCCCTCCCCTTTGCTCTCTCCCCTACCCTTCCAGCTGCTTTTCAGTAGCTCCCTGAGAGGCAGTTTGAACCAGAGGATTTCGCCACTTTTTTACTTATTTATTTTTTTACAACTTTCTGTTGGACTTGAATAAGTGTAAACATGCATCTAGTCAAGGAAGTTGGACCTTGGATCTTCAGGAGGTTAGAAAGTGGACATTATCCTCATTCAAGTAGACTAAATGCATGAAATTTGTAATACATCTGCTGATATCAGAAGACGTGTTACAAGATGTCCACAGTTCAGACCTGAGGTCCTGAGGTACCGGTGAAGTCTGCTCTTGTTTTTGTCCTGCTGTCAGAGTATCATGCATTAGCCGGAGCTGCAGCCTATTGAATGACAAACCTGTAATTGTTATGTCGCCACACTGCTGTCTTTGTTTACACTGGGATCTGCTAGGTTCAAATTCTTCATCACTAACTGTCTGACATTTTAATGCAGTGGCAGACAGTGCTGTTAATACTGAGGTAGATATTTACAGCATTTGTAAATGCTGGAATTAGGCAGATCTGTATTTTGTGGTGTGGCCATCTCAGTTCTAAAATGATTTTTTTCCTCTCTTTTTGTCAAACTTTTTGAGATGCATCAGAGCACCCCTAATGACTGGTGAAATGAAATTCAGACTTATTCTTTAAGATGATCCATCTGGCAAAGTCAAAAGACAGTGTCTAACTACAGCTAGGTGTCCATTCCTTGAGGTCTCCTAGAAGGTCGCCTCTCTCCCCCGGCATGTGGCCCCTCGGTCCAACACCAAATCTTCAATCAAATGTCACCAAGCGTTAGCCAAAGACAAAGAGGAAAGACACTGTGAAAGCCCCTGCATCCATCTCCCACTGTCAGTGGCATGAATAGGCCTACTTTGGTCTAATTAGACCTGTTTATTTGTTGCCATGCAGAAACGGAGGGATGAAAAACGAAGTGGATGGAGGAGGAGGGGAATGATCTCCTTCTTCACAATGGAAGAGTGGCTTTGGCTGCCATCAAAGAGCGCTGATGCACACATGCACAAACGCACTATGCACATATGCACACAATCACAGAAGAGGGCTTAATGCGCTCTGTTTAAAGTCTTAAAGGACAGAATGAGAATACTGCAAAGAGATAGGAGGGTGAGGGCTTTAGCATTACCAATTCCTATTTTTTGTCTTCTACTTCCATGTCTACTTCTTAACCTCACAAAGGGTTTTTATGCAGCCACTGTTTGCTGCCTGGAGGTGTAATATTAGACACTAGATGCAGTAGATCTCCCTGATGATGCCCTCCCCACACCCATTTCTGTCTGGCTGTCCTTTTGCCTGTGTCTCCCTCGTGAGCAAAGGCCTTCATTACCAAAAGACACCTTATCATTATTGCAAGGCACGGCCCAGACACCTAAAGCGCCACTCCATTTAGCACAGGAATCTTGTTCAACAAATCACCTACTATCCAAAAATGCCTTTTAGCAAATCAAAATCAAAACTACGGCTTACATGATCAATGAACTTGGATATGAAGGAGGAGGCAAAAGAAAAGACAAGAAGACTTTAGAGGGGGAGAAAGGGAAGATAATGATGTGAAATGTAAAGGACGGAAGTGGTTTTTTCTTTCTTTCTTTCTTTCTTTCTTTCTTTCTTTCTTTCTTTCTTTCTTTCTTTCTTTCTTTTCTAGAGCAGGTATGCAGGTTCTATCCCTCAGGTTGATGACAAGTAAATTGGTCTCATTGGTTGCTCAGGTAACAATACACCCAACTCCCCTCAGGCTCGTATCTGAAATTTCGTTGTTAGAGAAAAAAAACGTGTCTGGCTCACACTGGGGAAAAAATGCAAAATACAATATAAGAATTTAACAGGAAACAAACGGTGTACAGAGTACCATGCAAAAACAAAAACGTTAACCAGGTGGGAAAAATAGCAAATCCAGGGCCGTGTTTGTCTTTTTCTCTCTCTTACAGCCAGTCATGGATGGCTTCTAAAATCTGATTTAGGGTCAGATTACACTGGCCTCTTTTCTAATGTCTGTCCTCCAGTCACTGCTTAGAGGCAACCTCCAAAGTCTTAGATTTCCCATTGATTTTTGAGCACAGTTAAGTATATTTCATTTAAGAAGTTTTTCTTTACTTGTTTTCCATGCACATCCTGGGTCAGTGTCAGCATTTATCTGTGGCTTGAACAGCTTCATAAGGACAAAGTTTAATGGATTAAAGACAACTTTGACAGGATGTTACATCCTTACAAATGGACTTCGGGCTTACACAGTCCAGTCTAAATATATGCACAAGTCTAACACCTTTGAAGAGGCGATATTTCAAACTAAACTCAAACTGAAACATGAAAATAAACAGTCAGGCACTGCTGGGTCACAGTCACCACTTACTGCCCTTGCTAAAGATTTTTCCAGCATCAAAGGCAAGGCAATCTACATAGCTAATGCCTCCATTTTTTTCCTCCCTTTTCCTCAAACTCAAAACAGCATAGACTGAGGGGAGTGAAAAAAGTGGGGATTTTTCTTTTTCTGGCAATCTGGAAACACTCTCTAGTTAATTAGGGTTGATTGGAAATGAACCGCACAAACAAAGGGCAGCCTATGTCCTGACTATTATCACCGTGCACACACGCGTACACGTGTACATAAGGGTTCTAAAATCACCTCAGAAGTGCACGCTGGTCGAAGCTTCTCTCTCTGTACTTCCTCTTGTCCCCCCC
>VUQH01075853.1:0-11787 GCA_015106775.1 Etroplus canarensis
AATTGCTTAAATGACATAAGGCGTTTTCATACTGAGCTCAATTGTGTGTCAACACTTAAATGTTTATCTCTGTGGCACGCTGTCATGTCTCAGGGGTTATAACAATGGCATGTCCCATGTTTGGCACACTGCTTTAAGTTCTTCTAAAAAGGGGACATCCTCTTGGTAGAGGACAACTGTCTGGTAAGAGGAGTAGAGTTTAGGGCAGTGTGAAGCTCTGAAGGCCTACCTCATTCCTGAGTTCTTGAGGGAGGTCTGTGGCCTTGTCCAGGGGGAAACCAGGCACCAATGTTGTGGTGAGGACTTGCTGACTACTCAGCTCGTCTATCACATCAGGCACACAGAAGAAAGGGTGATCCTTCAGCAGCCCTCTACCAAACAAAAAGCAATAGAATTAAAGGAGGCCTGTAGATGACCCCAGATATACAGAAGGATGTGCAGTAGCAATTAACTCGATCAATTAAAGCAGTATTCATCTTAATTAGACCAGTATATCTGGGCCGGTTGCAGTCTCTCATTACAGTACTGTATTTAAAAGAAAAAAAAATCCTATTTTTAGTTTATTAACAGGAACAACATGGATTGTGTACAGATCATAATCACTTATAATTTAAACCAGCTATAAATATATTTTGGCAACTCCAGGGCAGCTGTGACAAGCAGTGATTATCACTGACCCAAGTTCAGTGTTAAGGAGTCTTTCTATGCACCTAATGAATCAACGTCCAGGATTAAATCTCCTTTGAAATGGAGAGCTCTGTTTTGGTCTCCACCATAGACTGCATAAAAGAAGAGGACAAACAGTAAGGCCCATAAATTTTGGGACAATGACTTTTTCTAGTCAATTTGCATCTGTACACCACCACAGCAGATTTTAAATCATGCAGTCAAGATGTGATTGTAGTGCAAACTTTAATTCAAGCAGTTTAACAAAAGAATCACATTAACTGTTAAGAATTACAGGCATTTTTATACATAGTCCCCCATTTCTATAGTGCCCAAAAGTAATGGGATAACTGACTGACAAGCAGCTTCATGGCCAGGTGAGGCGTGTTCATTAAGTTTACAACAAACTAAGCAGGTGAAATGAATTGAAGTTGCAAGTCTGCAATTTGACTGTTTCATTTAAAATCCACTGTGGAGGTGTACAGAGGAAAAACATTACACCAAAAAAGTGTCACTGTTCCCAAACCTATGGGCCAGACTGCATCTTCTGGATCTGAAGCTAATGTGGAAGTGCCTAAAAATTGTTGTTCTTTTAATGACCAACAGGGGGCAACTCCTCTAGTTGCCAAAAGAAGCCTAATTATATAGAAGTCTATGAAAAGTTGATCCTACTACTGACTTGCCGTGACCTCGGTAAACATTTTCCTGGCGAGTTTATTGCTGCAGTTTTCAGGTCTTATTAAACACAGCATAATGTCCATTTTGTGAATTGTGGCACATTTACAATCAAAAAGATGATAAAGTAAGGCATGTTTAAGGGCGTGCCTATCTTGTTGCTGTATGTATGGGCCTGCAGTGTCTCCGGGTTCTCTGTCAAATCAACACCTCACTTAACACCAAGATACTGATGGCCAAAATGCTCAGTTGGAGAAATAAAAATGGAAGTCCACATCCACGTGATCATTTGTATACAGTCTGTTGTAAAAGTAGAATGGGAGGCAGAGCCTTCAGCTATCAGGCCCCTCTCCTGCGGAACCAGCTCCCAGTTTGTATTCAGGAGACAGACACCTTCTCTACATTTTTTAGATTAGGATTAAACTTTCCTTTGTGATAAGGTTTATAGTTAGAGTTATGCTGTAATTTGCTTACACTGCTGAGGGCTTATTATGATATGCTGACGATTTCTTCTTCACCCACCTCTTTTCACTCCCCATGCATTTATTTGACACTGCTGCTTGTCATTAAATGTTGTGTTTGCTCTCCCATAGTCTGCGTCTCTTTTTTCCTCTTCTCTTTTCTTTCCCCTCACACCCAACCATTCAAGGCAGATGGCTGCCCCTCCCAGAGCCTGGTTCTACCATAGGTCTCCTCCTGTTAAAAGGGAGTTCTTCCTTTCCACTGACTCCAAATGTTTGCTTATAGGGCATCATCTGATTGTTGGGTTTTTCTCTCCAATACTGTAGGCTCTATACGTTTCAGCGTAAAGCACCTTGAGGTGACTTCCGTTGTGAACTGGTGCTACATAAATAAAATTGAACTGAACTGTTGTCTCCGCCACACGAACTCCTGAGAAACCTGCCTCTCTGGGTGCTAACTACTCTGTTAATCAGGCAGTTTGCTGCTAAATGGCTCCTTTATTAAAGTTGCCTGCTGCTGAAAATGGCAATGGCGTGAAGCAAAACAAAAAACAAGTTAAAAGATGGTAAAACTGAACTGCTGAGATATTGTAGCTTTAGGATTTCACCTTTAGTACCTAGAGAAGCTAAATCTGTTCTTCAGCTGTGCTGTGTAAACCATATGCTTTGACCATGATGAAACAGCCAAATGCTGCTGCAAAGCTTAATAATGTCAAGTTTTTGCCTGGTAGGTCTTTCCAAGGGAAACTGTCTGAGACCAAAGATCGTAATTCGTTTTTTTTTTTTTAAAATGAAAGCATAGGGTCCTAAATATACACAAGAAAAATTATTTGTAGTAAACATGAGCTGTAGTAGCCACCTTGAATGGGCTGGCAAAAAAATAGTGGCAAAAATGGTAAAACAAACAGAATATCCAACAAACAAAACATATAATACCTAATGCACTGTTTGATTCACAGGTGAATTTTGGGAAGTGTGATGCAAAGCCACATACTCTGCATCAAAACAAGAGATGGGTTATTTTTTTAAGACCCAAAATCTAAATTTTGTCAAACCTTGTCGAGTGTGAGGCTAGCAAGGTACAACAGGTAAAAAAACAAAAACCCCCCCCCAAAAAAACCCCACTACATTCATATGCAAAAATTATGTTTAATTTTCCACAAATGTTTATACCTTTGAAGAGTTCAAACTTCTAATTTTCTTAAATTGATTAATAAAAAACAATCTGAGGAGAAACAACATGACTCTTCCATTGAGCTGCTCCCTATTTACTGGTTTCCAAATGATTGAGAGAATGAAAAAATGATTGCTTCATATTAGGGGTGAAGGAGGAAAAAGGGTGGTTAGCACTCGTGCAACACATGCTTCTAGCAAAGTCAAAATATTACCCAAACTCAGCCAGAGCAATTAGAATAAACGTGAACAACTCACTGAAATTTTTTGGCCGATTGTGCCTCCCTTATGTAATCACACTCAAGCGCCAGCTCTCGACTCATGACCTCAATGAGATGCTCAGGAAACAAACCTGTAAAGGAGGTCAAATGAGGGGGAAAAAGTCATGGCTGTCTAGCTGCTGATGTAGGTTAGTGCATTTACAATAGTAAATGTTACAAACATCAGACAATAGCAGCATTTATCATGAAATGATAAAAAAAAAAAAAACCCTCCAAGAATGTTACCTTCAGGCAGTGCGTTGCTTAACTTCAGAGCAGTCATGATATTATTCACGTCACTGTCGATACTCTTGGCTATTCCAGGATACTGAAGCAAAAGATTCGATTGAGTTATTTTACTGTATTTGCCGACTTGTGCCATAGTTTGCTTAAGTGTTTATCTCTGTGCAAACACTCCCCTTACCTGAATCTTCATGGCAACCTCCCTGCCATCCTTCATCTTTGCTAAATGCACCTGACCAATGGACGCAGCTGCAAATGGTCTCTCCTCAAAGTATTCCAGTTCGTCCTTCCAGTTTGGGCCGAGATCAGAGGTGATGACTTTCTGCAGCAAGAAAGAGGAGAGAGTGAATTATTCAAAAGAAAAACCAATAACTTTGTATAGTTTACAACAGCTCACTATACTGTACCATCATCTGCTTAGTAGGCATGAAGTCCGCACTCTGTCGAACTCGCTCGAAGATATTAGCCAGCTGAGGGTTGATGAAGGCATCATCTGACGGACAAGAAGAAAAGTGGAGGGCAATGAAACACGTGCACTTGATACTTGTAGGGTTCTTGAATTGTTAAAAGTAAAATGTACAGATAGTTACGTTTTTTAATAAAAAAAAAATTGAGAAAATACCATTAACACTGTTGAAAAAACATGTAGTAGCTAGCAGGGATTGTATCAAATTATTTTTTGTTAGCATAAAGAGTTGCTTAGTTTGATGTTTAAAAGTCAGTTTATTTAAACTTATTGTCAGTGTTGGCTGAGTTTAGTTGAATTTTAAAGTTATGCTTGGGAACCTAATATGTCCTAGAGTCATTTTGGCCACTTGATTACAGAAACAAGTTGCAGGCATTTACTTACAAATCTAGCAGTTCCAGAGCAACATATTCATTCATACAGTACATTGTTAACTCTGTTTTTGGTCTCCACCAACTCCAGGGGCAATTGTCTGGCCCTTTCACTGCTAATGCTCTGCAAATTCTGAAAATCACCACTAATTCCCAGCACGGCAGGTCTGCTGTTTGGTCAGGTAGCCAGAATGTTTTAGCCTGGTAAATGCAACAGGTCCTCTCAGTCCAAGTACAGCATGAATGACACCTCAGAAAATGGGCCCCAAGCATAGAAATTAATACAATTCAGGTCTGTACCAAATTCAGGTCATGACACTTGCTCCACAGTCGACCAGAGTAATGAGAAATCTACCCAGATAGGCTGAAATCCAAGCGCATCAAACCAAGCCAAATCTAGTTACAAATAATCGCTAAGTCTTGGGTTACTCTTTGGCCATGACCACACCAATAAGTTTTACTTGAAACCTTGAAAGAGAGATAACAATGAACCAACACAGTAAATCTGGGGTCAGACTGCAGGTGAGTCAGATAATAACTCTATAGGTTCACCACTAGGATCAATCCCTAATCATAAGATTCAGTTCCAGTATAAAAACTTAAAAATGTGTCAGCTTTACTGCAGTGGAGAAAGAATATCATAAGAGTAAAGTCTTCACTTTATTTTATTATCTACTAAATATCTAAAACCCAAAATATTAAGTTTATTGTCATATGAGAAAAGAAAAGCAGGAAATCCTCTGAAATGAAAAACTGGAAGTGGGTGTTGTCTGGCCTTTTCTGATGAAAACTGAATCAAATTATAAATTTTACTGTGTCACTTCTACCCCCCCTGCAGATAATGGTCATTTGAAAGCTGAAGAGATGGTCCTTGAGGTGAAACAGTTTTGTCAACAGGCTTTTCTGAAGGTCAGTATTAAGATAAAGTAAATGAAGGCAGCTGATGATTAAACTATAACTGTGTAACACCTGGCGACTGCATCAGGTTGCGTAAGGGATGAAGATAAAACATGAAAAATGAAGATTCTTCAAACAGCTTTCAAAGAAAGTACTGTTGAATGACCTTTGAGTTTTTTTTTTTTTAAACAGCTGCCAAGGATTTATGTTTCAGAAAACAAATGCTTAACTCTGATTTGATGATCATACATGCAGCAAATGCTGAGCTGGAAGCAAAGCATGACTGCGCTGTACTGTAGAGTTAGACTACACTCTCCTGCCTACAATAGCTCAAATGGAATTGCAGTTATTGTGTTCAGCTGGCCCAAGGTTTATTTTGAGTAATGACATTTTCCTGCTGGTAAAGGGATCTCATTTGACTTCCAGCGAGTCTGAATCAGAAACATGACCAAGTCTTGTTGTTACGTTGAAGCACCAGACAGATCTATTTGGTCTGTGATGAAAGCTAAACCTTTATTTGCACACTGATACATGTGAGTCTTCTGCCCATAACACGCCTCAGCAGAGTGTCCAGAGTGTCCTTGTATCATGTAATATCAGATCCAAGCTCTGTCACTAAAGATTAACTCTTGTTTGTGTTTACAGTGATTAACACAGTTGAGATTCATTCAAGTGTGTGTCTATACCTCACCTTGAATACTCAGCATCTGTCCAATTTTTAGAGCAGCACCTCGAACTTTGCAAAGCGTCCGGACAATTCTTTGAGCGTTGGCTTCAGAGAGGAAGGCATTTGAATCCATTATGGCCTTTTTATTACCTAGAAAACACACATTACTCAGTACAGGTGCTAAGATAACGCATGACTGTTAGAAAAATGTACATGATTTCAGAAAAACTCATTACTTTATTTGTTTGGCCCTATTTTTTCCTCAAAAAGGCAAAAGACATGTGATCCGAGCACGATCTGACAATGCTCCAAAGAGCTTCTTGTAATGTTAAGAATGTCCAGCTTTCTCTGCCTTACAGTGATCCCATAGATGTTCAGTGGGGTTCAGGTCAGGTGTCTAAGGAGAGAAACCCATGACAGCCAGCACTCCTTGGCCTCCAAGTAGTTTAGAGTACAAGCTTTACGATAATCTTCCTGACTGAGCTTAGTATACAATTCACTGAGGCACAGCTATATTTATAACAGGTAAACAATGTCTGCAACATGATTTGCTTAAAAACACCTCTAGTGAGTAGATGGACCAGTCATCTGAACACATGCTTCAGCAGAAAGGAAATCTGCCTTTTTGCACAAAGCAGGCAATCTAATCAATGCTACTAATCTGCTTAAATTCAACTCCTGACCTAGAAACAGCAAAGAATCTTAAATATCTCATCCTTAGCTTAAGTCAAAACTTTTAATTTTTTCAAAAATTATTTTAAGTCTTCAAACTTTCTGATGATTTCCACCTTTGCATGAAAATATGGAAGTTCTTCATTGTGCTCAGGCTTTTGGATGCCACTGTATGTAGCTGAAATGTGCAGCCGTAAAGACTAGCTCCTAAAGAATCAAACTGTTACATACTTGATTCTTTGATTCGTACAAAAACTAAAATGTTCTGTATTCAACACATTGTCCACTTGCACATTAGAACGGCACTGAACAGTTCCCAGTGTATTGAACTATTCTGTGTTATTGCAAAACCTTTGCAAAAAGTATTGAAGTCCAATACCCAGTCCAGTGTTAGATTAGCTGCACATCCTGACGATAAACAAGAAGCTGTTTTATTTACTCATGATTGTTTATCTTAACCGTCTCAGCTAAATGATAGGTGAGCTGTCTCGCTTTAGAGGACCAGCTACAATTTTCTTATCATCATCAGCACACCCCACTATAACAGGATTCATACTCAACCCTTCAATAAAACAAAACTTCTTCTCTTGTCACCTTGTTCTTTGGGTTTTAAACTCTTCTTGACCACTTCTGCAATCGCTCCAATGCCAAGACCAACTGCCAGACCTGCAAAAGGAAGTGAATATAAAAAAGAAACAATTCACTGGGAAGACTGTTTGAATTATCAGCACTGGTAATTGTTTATAAGGCCAATGTTGCCCTTACAAATGACCTACTGTGCATCTGATAACTACTGCAACAAAAAGGACGTGATAACGACAATCAGCAACCACAGTTAGATCTAATTTCTTAGGACAGCATGCATGAGGTTCAGGGGCAAATTAAGGCCAAGAAGGAGTAAGAGAAACAAGTGACACTTTCAAAGAAGAAGACTGATGGCTGACAGTGCCTTTTCCTATTAGCAGGATTCTCAGGCCATGTTCCAGAGATGCTTTCGCTGCTACTGATACTCAGTAATTTAAATCTTGTGAGGGAGCACGTCAGCACTTCCCACAATCTCAGCCCAGCTCTGGAAAACTGCTGACCAAGGTCACGAGGTCAGACTCTTTCCACTAAATCCAAAATTACACTTTGATACCCAAACACTTTACTGTATGAGGAATAAAACCAACAGCACCTGTACACAGGAAAAACAGCTAAAAGGAATAAGTATATAAATAATGTGTTTAGGTTTTGTGTATATTCTTACGGGAGTACATGTTGATGTATGCCAGTAAAATTTGAGATTTAAGATGAAGGGCCGGCACTGACAAAATCATTCGCAGAATTTCTATTTAAAAAACGTTGGGTTGTCTTAGAAAGTTCCTGACTTCATTCAGGATTGTTACCATTATAGGTAGTTTAATTTGTATACATTTAAAAACAAAAAACACACACACAAAAAATAAGGTCAACATTAAGCTAGTTCAGTTTTTTGTATTGATTCATTTTTATGCCTGCTTTCTCATTGAAAGGAATAACCCCATCAAAAAAGCTGGACTGGATTTTTTGTACATACTTGACAAATGTAAAACTTAAAAGTGTTAGCAAAGTGGATTTTTTTCCCTAATGTTTAAGGAGGAAGGAAATTGTGTCATGTTTGGAAGTAACACAAATAGCATTCTGGTGACAAAGCATAGATAAAACTGTAGAAACATAACAATAAAAAGGTCTTTGATACCATCACCAGTGATATCAAAATACATTTCAACATTGCTGCTTCACATTCATGCAAGATCACACTTTCACAGCACCTGGCAGCAGCCCAGTAAGCTCGCACAGGCTGCCGTTGTCCAGTTGTAGCCCAGTGGATTAACTGAGGGTCAAATGCCTTGCTAAAAGGCATGCTAGCAGTTGTATTTCAAGCTTTACAGCCAGTTTTATTTAGTGTATAACATGAGTGATAACTCAACAAAGAAACCACCTACCTCCAAAATTTACTAGTCTTCCTATCCGTGTGACGGGCACTTTCCTCTCTCGAGCTTTTTCACTCAGCTGAAATCAAAGGAAATGGTGTGTGAATTTTTCACTTCATTGCCAAGTGTCAACCACTCACCTCATATTTATTATTCAAACACTGATTTAAAGAGAGAGAGGATACCACTTGTGTATGTTGCTTAAAGTCTGTTTTCTTGGCATTTCTGGCTTTTTCGATGTCCTCTGATGTTAGCCGCCCCACTGTGGTGTTGTCCTGGTTAAAATGCCTTGTATGTCCAGAGAACAGCTGACTTGACCAGTCCCTATGGTACCTCAGACGTTTGGTACCACATCTTTCACTACAGGTCACCTGATGGCCATTTGCACTCCCAGTGAAGCAGGTACTGATACAAGCGCCTATAGTGGAATATCTGTGAAACGTCGCCGTTGTGGTTTTGTGGACGCAGGTGTCTTTCTGGTTGTTCAACAGCTGAATGAACAAAACATAACATTCGTCAAAATATCGATATGGTAATATGCCTTTTTGCTTCCTCTTCTGATATGTTATTGATACACTTGCAGCAAATATCAATATTTTTATTAAAACCCAGATTGTAACTATGATAATGGGGAAAAATGGCAAACAGTGTGGGAAAGCAAATCAAAGTTGAAAGATTTAACACATTATAATCAAGGTAGTTTTGGCTTCTTCCTTTTCCCCCATGGGATCACCACAGTGGATGAATCTGAATATGTGATTTGGCACAGATTTTTATGCCGCCTGTCCTTCCCTCCCATTTATCTGGGCTAGGCACTACACTGGCTTGTGAACCCCAATGCTGGGCTTGTGTCTCCTCCAGTTTGCAAAGTGGGGACCTTTTGTGTGTGAGGCAGTTGTGTAAACTACTACATACTGGATACATAATTGATAAATTATCACAATATGTTTAAATGATTTGAAGGACTTAGATAGTACAAAGCCATAGAGCTGCCCCTATCCTGCAATGGTAAAAAAAATTATTTTTTTTTAAAGATTCCTGGATCCTGATTGTTATCCAGATTACCTCCAAAATGTAATATTTAGGTACTTTTACCACATCCCACCACTAATTTTTTAAAATTAAAATCAGTTCACAACACTTTTAGTTATATTGCACACACACACACACACACCGATAATAGTGCAGTTTATAAAACTATAATTCTTGCTTTTTCCTTTTAAAAGCATTATATTATGATGACGCCATCCTGACGTCTCATAATCATGTTAAATTTACTTCCAAATCTAATGTGATGCTACTTTCCTTACAAAAGCATGTATAACGGACAGAGAAATTTTTTTTTAAAATTTCCACACTCTTGTTTAACAATTCCGTGGCCTCAGCTCATGAGGGCGATAGGACAAAAATGGTAGGACTGTATACAAATTTTGAGCAGTGGAGAAATGCACATTATTTTTAATTTGTTCTGCAAAATAACAAGAATATGACAATAACTGTGCCCAGACCACAAACAACTATCCACTGCTGCAAACAAATCTGAGGACCTGATGGTAACATGCTAACAAGAGCAGAGTGTGTGCCAAAGCTTGATTTAACAGGTAACAAAAACCGAGCTCGACAGACGTGCACAGGAGAATTGATCAGTTTCTACAGTGGAATCGCTGTTGCTACAAGAGTCTTCTGTGAAGTGCTCTTTGAGCTGTGTTTTACTGACTATGCAGCTGGCTTTGTGGCAATACATAATGTGAAAGCAATGCATTCAATAGGATAACAAGTGCGGTGTGTTTATGTATGTGATGTACATCTCATTTCTTTGCATTTTGCTTCCAAGCAGCCAAACCTTTTTACATCTTTTAAAAGCGTTGAGTAAAAGTTATCTGGGCTTTCTAGAGGGCTTTCAGAGTTTTTCTGTGGACATTGGCTGGTTTGCACTCATTTTCAGGTCAGTCCTTTTACCTAACTTTCTTCAAAAAGACACAGACACACACACACAGACAAGAGGGCCTAAAAAAAAACATCTACAGCAGATGAACAGAATCTAAAAGTCATGGTCTTAAGAAATATGAAAAAAAAAAAAATCCAGAAAGACCTGACATAGGACCTAAGAGATGCATCTAGACATATAGCTGATCCATCTGTTTCTGAAGCCTCATCAGAAATGTTTTCAGTGGAAGAGTGGTTGTCAAGAACAAGTCATTGTTAAAAAAGGGAAACAGGGAGAAAAAGCTGAGGTATGCCAAATTACACAACAACTGGACTGAAAAAAAAAATCATTGCTAACACGTCTTGTGAAATGATGAATCAAAAATGTGAAATTTTTGGTTGAATCATTGTCAATATGTACAGAGGAGGTCAGGAGAGAGATACAACAGTCTTCTGCAAAAAAAAAAAAAAAAAAAAAAAAAAAAAAAACTCCTAACTTCATGATGGTGCTCCTATGTTGTAAAAAAAAAACCAACAGGATAAAAAAAAAAAAAAAAAAAAAAAAAAAAAAAAAAAAAAAAATGGTGGCGGCTCTGTCATGGTTTGGAGCTGCATTTTAGCCAGTGGTGTTGGGGAGCTTTTCAAAATTGATGGAATTATGAAAACAGAACAGTAGCGTTGGGTTTTGATCAACTGTGCAATACCATCTGGAAAGCGTCTGATTGGCATCAGCGTAATTTTCCAGTATGACAATGATCCTAAACGCCATACAGTGAAACTCTGTGTGTCATAGATTGACCTCCTCAGAGTCCAGATCGCAAAAATTATTGAAGCAGTGTGGGATCATCTTGACCGAAAACAAAACAAAAGGCAGCCAACATCCAAAGAAGGGCTGTGGAATGCCGGGGAACTATTCCTAAAGACTACTCAAAGAATGACAAGAAAGCTTGCCTAAAAGAGTTCAGGCTGCATTAAAGAATAAAAGGTGGATGCTCATACCAAATATCGACTTAAGCTTGTTATAACTGTACAAACTCTGTTTTCGCCCCATGTACAATACATCCAATTATGTTTTCAGATGTTTTAATAAATAATTTCTCATTTTCTTGGCAAAATACAAAGAAATAAGACTTTTGCACAGCATTGTACATGTTGCTAAGCTGCATGAAAATTCTACCAAGTCAAACAGAAGACGAGCTGGCCTTTACACAGGCTGGCCCATGTAAAGGTGTTTGTAATGAAACTGTACAATGAAGACGATCATTCGGTTTAAGAAAAAACTGAAAAATTTTGTTGGACAAAACATCAGCGTTCAGTTTCAACAGCAGGTTAGAAAAATGCAGTACAAGTCCACA
>VUQH01075861.1:0-13498 GCA_015106775.1 Etroplus canarensis
GTTTATAGTTAACCTGAAAAAGGTCTTTATAACTATGTGTGACCCACACACCTAAATACTTAATTTTATTGAGGGTGACTTTAAAGGGGTTAGATGTAACATACCTCTCATAAGCAGGTGAGATGGGCATTAGTTCACTTTTTTGAATATTAACTTTGTAACCTGATATTTGTCCAAATTTAGAGAGTAGTAGCAACAATTTAGGAATACTCAAACAAGGATCTGATATAAATAGTAACATATCATCTGCATAAAGAGAAACCTTATGCTCCAATCCAACACGTACGATCCCCTTAATATTAGGGCTTTGACGTAAGACCATCGCCAGGGGTTCCATGGCAATAGCAAATAGGAGTGGTGAGAGAGAGCATCCCTGTCTTGTACCGCGATGTAGCTCGAAATAATTTGAAATGTTGTTGTTAGTATGTACTGCAGCCATAGGGTGAGCATATAAAATTTTTATCCAGGAAATAAGTTTAGGACCAAACTTAAAAGATTCTTTGAAAAGATAGCCCCACTCCACCCGGTCAAATGCCTTTTCAGCGTCCAGTGAGATAATTACCTCACAAGTTTTGTCAATGGGTGGAGATGGGCTGTACAGAATGGGTTTAGTTTATTTTGACTGACTTTCTATCAGCTTTTATTAAAGCTGGTAGAAATCACCTTTACTATGCCTTGCTTTGGAGTCCTGGATATTAGAGTTGTGCAATTTCTGTGTTGTGTTGTTGCTGTTAGTCCTTTAGCTTGGCTCCTGCTGTGGAAAAGACACAGGTCATAATACACAATGAACTGCAGTTATTGCCTGTGTTTCTCATGCTTGAATTTTAGCTTTATTCCACACTTTTTCCTCCTGCCACTCTACTGTGGCTCCCTCTTCAACTTAAGCCAAATTTTTACCTAATCAGAACTGTACTTACACATAGCCTTACTGGTGTTCAGCACTGTTTAAATTCCCACAGTCCCTCTCTCTCTAGCCCTAGTGAACGAGCTACACAACCAGACACCATAAATCTAACGTTAGGTGAGAACATGTTTGTATGCTAGGTGGTGAATAGTGAGGCAACTGCCAGCTTGTTGGCAGTCCACTTTATAAGGAGTCGAGACTGCTCCCACACTTGCAGAGCAATCACTCATTTCCCTCCACTCCCAACTAACCACAACTGAGCCAAATGTCTATCTGTAATTTTTGTTATGCAGCTCACTGTGTTAGTACAAAGGGGTTTGTGTTGGTAGGGGAACTACAGTTTCTCTTTGATCCAGTTTTCTCCAGTTTGTATGAGATTGAGAGGTGAGGTATTGTATTTTGGCGTGTTCATTTACAGTTAGAAAATCTTGATGATGCTTCTTTAGAAAGCTTTTCTTGGTATTTCTATTCTTTGCTCATCCCATAGCCAACTTTAATTTCTGCAGACATGTTGTAAAACATACATAACTCTTGTATATCAACACATTTTTGGAAATGTGCACATATCGCAATCCCACCAGATCAACCAGTAAAACTTCTTTTCAAGAAGGTGGTTGAAGGAATGACTGAGGGAGGCTGTGTTTGCATGGTTGAACAAGTGGAGGGAAAAATTCTTTTTGCATGAATTGTATATAAACAGGACTATTACTGGGGTATTAAGTTTTATTAGTCATGGAAAGAGCTTTTTTATAATAAGGACAAAATTGTGCAAATTGTGCACATGCATAAAAAGTCATCAAATCCTCAGCTTTACCAGTTAGGTCCATATGGACGATTTAAGGATATCACTTCCCTGACATATATCTTGGCTTGTTGAATGTTTTTGGGAAATGTTAATAGTGTATTTAAGTACTCACAGGGGAAGGAGGCTTTGCAAAGTTGAGGTGAGCATACAGAAGCACAGCAATGTCGTTCTGACTGGCTTCAAGGGCGATGGACAGTGCAGTGCTGCCATCCTGTTGAGGAGAGACAACGTTGGTAAGATGGTGGGATCAGGTAGGAGTTGACATAATCACACCTGACATACTTACATTATCAGTGAGAGTGGCATCACAGCCTGGCACTGACAGCAGCTGACGAACAATGTCTACGTGACCATGTTCACAGGCACACATGAGTGCAGTGGAGCCGTCATCATCACGGATGTTAACTTGTGCCCCACAGGACAGCAGTGCCCGCACCATGTCGCCTCGACCATGACTGACTGCTAGCATCAGTGCTGTCTGTCCGGCCTAAAACACACATTATTAAAAACTATTATCAGCCTGATTATTTATCCTGTTTCCAATATGTGAACACATCAAGACTGCATTTTGTACATCCTGCAATGTAACATGGGACACATTTGGAGCAGAGTTATGAAAAGCACTTGTAAACTAACAGGAAAAATTCCTGGAGAAATTACAGTCTGATTACTGCTGTAAATCTAACCTGCCAAGCAACTGAAAATTAGCAGCGTGTTTGTTTCTAGGGTGACACTAGAGTCATAAAAATATACCGTATTTTTGTTCCTTGTCCTGCCGTCCCACAGTGAGACACATGACTGACTCTAGTTTAAATAAGTCAAACATTTGCCTAAAGTCTGGCCTTTATCAAATAGTTGTGAGGAAAGCAGCAAGGCTGTTATCATTGCTTTGATGCCTAAAATTATGTCAAAGTCACAAGCTATGGACATTCTTTTGGAATATGATCGAAACTATAACAAACAAAATGAAATACAGTTATAACAAAGACTGAAAATTCTAATAACTGGGTGGAACTAGTGCAAGAAGGTTTTTTCATGTTATTTTCCATGCCAAATAATGACTAGATAATTACAGTATTAAATGTTTATGGGATAAACTGAATAATACAGAAGTGTAACCATCTGGTCACCCATGTCTCCTCTGAAACCCTGAAGGAGGAAACTGAAAGTTTTACCGGAGTGCTCAACTAACCACACACTGTCACTATTGTGGCAGTTTTTGAGTATGTGAAGCATTTCGCTATCAGCTGTCTGCAAAAGTAAAGTCTTTACAGCTTTTGAAATATAAGCCATTTAAGAGATTGTTGTTTCCAAATGTGCAACATGGGTTTTGTTGAGCGTGAAGATGCAGTAAATCCTAATGAGCAGCAGAGGGCGCACCTGGCTGGCCTTGGCATTGACGTCCCCAGTGCGCAGCAGCTGCAGGACAGTTTGAAGGTCACTGTCGGAGTGGAAGGCAGCCAGAGCTGTCAGCATGATGGCCGTGTATCCTGCCTTGTTCTGCTTGTCAGCATTACACAAGCCTGTCAGGTAAAGAGGCCAATGGATGTGACAGCAGCAAACCACAATAACAGAGATGTTTGCCATGCATGAGAGGAGTATCACAAGAAGGAATAAGACACTGACAAAAAATTACATATTGTAATGGTTAATAATTTAATATGTTCACTCATTGTTTCCTAATTGTAGAGACTGGCATATCTAAATATAAATAATCTTAACATAAAGCAATTTTACCTTGACTTCATTTCAGTCTTGTGAGAGTTCACCTCTTATAGTCTAGTTTCTCTCCAGATAGTCAGAAAAGCATATATGCACACAGCTCACCAGTGTCCAGCAGAAGTTTCACCACGGGGAAGTTGGAGTGGGAGACAGTGTAGTGAAGCGCTGTATTCCCATTGCCATCGGCCATGTTGATCACAAACTCCAGCAGCAGAGGGGAGATTGAGGCAAAGGTGTCCATATAGGCCTTGACAACAGCTGTGTCAGCTGTTTTGTGACAGGACACACGCAGCCACTCTTGCAGCACTGTGGTGTAGGCTGCCCTCTGAGATCAGACACAATGAGGACAGTTAAGGCAAATAAACATTTGACAGATGGCTGGAGAAATGAAAGCTTGGAATGCTAAAGTCAAAAATGAGAAAAGCATTTGTTGGAACCCAAACCTCAGGAGAAGCACCAAGTTAATGTGGCGTTTCCTCTTCCAGTACTTCCAAAAATTATGAAAACAAAGTTTTAAAAAACTATTTTCTTGTTTCAACATACAATATCTTATATTACAACATCTTAAGCTATGTTTTTTGATTTAATAAGTATTTAGAGATGTAAACACATTTAAGATGACACCCTAAAATATCAAAAAATCAATGAGTAGGCACAGTAGTGTTTTCTTGCGTTAAATTGCTTCTGTTTAAGACGAACTATGTGATTTCTTTTAAAAGTGAACCTTCCTGGATTTCCACAAAAGAAGTAAAAGAAGTGATTTACTTTTCCTGGTAGAATAATGTGAATTAGATTCAACACGTACAGCTCCTTGTTGGCTGAAGGCATTGGGTTCCCCTAGGGCTTTCTGCAGGGCATGCAGAGCTGACATTAGGCTGTCACTCAGCTCCAGTCTGTGACAGACAAGGAGACAACATGACTCTCTGATGTTCATTAATCCATTAATCCTCACAGAGAGACTGTTTGTATATTTACCTGACTTGCTTCGAAGATGCTGTGGCAGCGTCATTTGAAATATGTTCAGCTGCTGGCTTGGACTCTGACTGGATGGTGTACTTTTGCTTAGTAATCTCAGTTGTTTTAATGACACCAGACGATGGAGAACAGGTAAGTGAAGACTTTTTCTCATTAGTGGATTCAGTGCTAACTGGTATAGAGGTGACCTCCTGCTTGTGCTTTTCTGATGATTGTTTGACAGCCTCAGAATCATCTGACGAACAGGGAGGAGTTAGGATGTGGTCCGATGCTGGTGGTTGTGAGGCACATTTTTGCACCACAGTGTCTGTCGCTGGTGGCTGGGGTGCTGTGTTTGACAGTATTGTGTTTACAGGACTTGAGTCTGGAATGGCAGCTGGTAGCTTGATAGCAGTTTGCTGAGGTACACTGGTGTTTTCTTGTGGCTGGGAGGCCTTGTTGTGTGTTGTCTGATGGTGCTGGACTGCAGACTCCGGCAGTTTTTCTCTGGCTTCATGATATTCACTAGAGTCGCTCCCCTCGTCTGAGCTCTCACTGCTGCTATCTTCTGAGGATGTGGACTCATATCTAAAGGGTTAGAAAAGAACACCTCACTGTCAAAAAGCTCAGTCTTTACAGCTCTCACATAAGCAGGGAATACAACAGCACTTCTACTTCATCAACTTTTCCCTTTTTACTTTTTACTTAGGCAGCATTTTCTTGGCACAGTGCTCAGTGGATAAAATTAGCTGACTGTTGCAATGTTGTGACTAACACTTACCCTCCATTGACTCCAATGAACTGTAGGTTTTTCTTTGTAGAGGGAGAGCCTGGTTCACCTTCTGCTTTCCGCTTCATAATTGATCTCAGAGACAATTGGGGAGATGAGGCTAGAAAAGATACCAGTGATTATACATGCAGAAGGAACATGATGTGGTTATAACAAGTTAGCATGACCATTAGGGAGTTTAAAGACATCTAAGACATACCTGTCATGGATAAGCCTTCTTGTGATGGGATAGACTCCCTGGCTTTATATGGGTGTGTCTCTTCTTCTTTAGTGTGCACAATCTGATCACTGGATGCTACTGCGATGGCAGGATTAGTTACAGGTACCGAGGTGGACAACCTGCTCTTTAGGACATCGCGTACCTGCTTGGAGCTGACTGCAATTGGCAGCTCAACTGGAGCATCTGAGAGACAGAAAGAAAACTTTTCAAACCTAACTAATCAAAAATTTTATGGAATAATCCAATAAACAAATGTCACTGCAAAGATACAGTCTGATGCAATCCAGTCCAGTAGCAACGCACGTGCAATAAATCTTTATTCTTTAAATTATAGTATTCTTTAAAATTTAGAATACTGTGTGTGCAGATTAAGTGACCTAATGGAGGCCTGCAAACAGACAACAAAAACTGGCCCATAATGGAGCCTTGAGGAGTACCACAGATCAGAAAGACAGCCAAAGAGGATTCATAATCAATGATTACTGGGTAGTGTATTAAATAGAAACACCATTAACTCTTTCTGTACTTTGAAGACCATAGATATTCCAAACTAAATATCCCAACAAATACAATAACTGTATAATATACCAATAAATAATTTGGACTGAGATTAATGACCACTCAATGAGCATAATAGACCTGTTCACAAATTTAAGTAAAAATTTACATGTGAGGTTGACGGAAAATAAACGGAAAAAATATATGTATGGATTTAAGTCAATAAATACTTCCAAGACATGAATTAAGTCTGGCCTTGGACTAAAAAAAATTTCAGTGGAGAGCTACATTGAATATTTCTCAATCCGTATCTTTAAAACTGGCAGTAAAAGTTTTACAAAGTGCGCTTTCATTGGACTGTTTCAGTAAAAGTAAGTGGTAACTCGGTGTCACTGAAACAGACCTTCAGTTCGTCCTCTGTGGTGGCCCTCCACGGCTCCAGAGGCTGGTTGAGAGGAGGGGGAGCTACAGGTCTCCGCTCGGAGCAGTGTGCCCACCTCCACCACAGTCGGCTGCTCTAATGTGTACACCTGGATTCCAACAGTTCTCTGGTCCCTCTGTTGTGGCTGCTGTGTGAAGCTGACCAGTGTGTGCAGGCTGCAGCCTTGAGGCTCCTGCCAGCCCATGCTGGTCGCTATGACCGGATGCTCTGCTTGAGGTTCCTTCTGGGCTGCTGCCACCTGCTGCTGTGCAGCCTGTAGCTCCTGCATTGTCCTCTTTAGTTGACCCTCAAGCTGATCTACTTGATCTCTGAGGGCCTCTGTCTCAGGCAGCAGCCCCAGATCCTTCTCTCGAACCCAGACGCCCACATGACGACTTCCTCTTGACTCCTCAGGTCCCACTCCAATGGTGCGTACTTCCCGCTTTGCATCTGGACGAGCTCCACCCACAATCACTGTGTCCTCAATCTCACATCCTGAGTCTTGCTTGGAGCCATCAGGTGTGGTGGGAGACAGTGGCCCTGCTGGCTTGTTGTTGCTCTTAGCTCCATTGCTCATTTCTTCTTCAGGAATGTCGATATAGAGTTCCCCTCTGGGACGGCTTCGGTTGAACCCTAGAGTGTGGCCCAGGAACTTCTGGCTCTTCAGCTGGACACTGAGCTGCCGTTTCTCCTCCTGCAGCACTGAGATTTTAACCTGGAGCACAGGGATGGTCTTCACCTGCTCTTCTAGTTCCCTGATCTTTCTCAGGGCTGCAGCCATCTGCTCCCTGACATGTTGCAAGTGGGCTGGGGTTGGAGTCACTGGGGTGGACAGGCCAGAGCTCATGGGTGTGAACGATCCTCCTCCACCCTGTGCCCGGTTGAAGCTGTGTGCACTGCTGATGGAGGTGTTAGAACCTGCTACACTGCTATGCATGCTGCCCAGGTTGGAGAATCTCCGCCCTTCTTTCTCTTCTTCCAGCTTCCTGCGAGCATCTAACAGCGTCTTCTCCACCCGGGCAGTGCTGAAGCTGGGCCTCTGTGATGTGTGGTAGCCTGGTGCACAGTAGGAGTAAGAGGAATGCCGGCTGTCCATGCTGGCGTTGGAGCAGAGAGACTCTGTGGAGGTCCACCAGGAGCCAGCGTAGCCATAGCCACGGGGTAACGAGCCATAGCGTGGCCGACGTTGGATAGGCACCTTCTTGATAGTGTTCCCCTTCTCTATGTCGTTAACATATTTGAGGAAGTCTAGGTCCAGACGGTAGCCATAGGGGGTCTCCACTGAGTAGGGCGCCTCCTGTTCTTTGGCGTGCAGAGAAGGGGGAGCAGGCGGGTTGAGTTTCCCTGCAGGGGAAGGAAATCAACTTTAAACAAACGGAAGTCTGTCTAATCTTGGGTTCAGATTTTACAAAACAGATTTTACAAAACAGGAGCTTGGACCTATTACATATTTATAAATGTACCCTGAAACGATCACAAAATTAAGTACAAAGTGGAACATTGGAGTCTACACAACCTGACCTTACAGTTAAATCCTAACAAATCAAAATAAAGCAGAGGGTGCACCTGGGAAGCCGGGGTCCATATGCAGCACCTGAGCCATAATGAGCTTGTGCCTGCTTTTCAAACAGTCACACACACGCTCTCACCTGTGAAGAGACAGAAGTGCTGAAACAACACATGTGCATGCTAAAAATTTCTATAAACAACAAAACTGGATTGTCTTGCAGCAAAAATAAGATGGATTTCATGCTGTAATTCGCAATTGTCTCTGCTCAACTGAAACCTAAAAAGATCGGCGTTTATACTGACATCTTCTAAGCTTACTGTAAAGCTTAAGTAATTCACTGCACAGTGTTTCATGCAATAAAGTATTGCTATTTTTTGAGCATATTATCCTTCCTGTGTGATATTCAGAAATAGCATTACTCTTTCTTTCACTGCATCACCCGCCTGCCTCCATCCCTTATTTTATCCCTTCATTTTTTCGAGCACATTGGGTCACAGTCGACTGTGTATTTGTTTCTGTTCATAGCATTCAGAGAAGAGAAGTTACAGAAGAAAGTTTCCTGGCAGCTAATTCCAAGACAGAGATTTGCCAGTTACAGCCTTATTAGGAATCATCTGTGCGCACTAACTTCGCCTCTCACTTTAGGATTTACAGACACACTCTCCTCTTTCTCTCCTGTACTTCTTCCATCTCTGGTTTCTTCTCTATTTGTCCTTTCTTTATGCTTTTCTGCTCCTTTCTACCTCTTTCAGCATCAGCTGACAATCGGGAGGTTTCAGCTGGTCATTTTCTTTCCCTCCACACAGTGAGGTGCTAATTACTTTAGCACAAAAAACAGTGATTTGCTGAGAACTTTGTTCAATGCATTTCTAAAGGTAAC
This sequence comes from Etroplus canarensis, assembly GCA_015106775.1. NCBI lineage: Eukaryota > Metazoa > Chordata > Actinopteri > Cichliformes > Cichlidae > Etroplus > Etroplus canarensis. Next base: position 8,705 of record VUQH01075861.1, read on the forward strand.
ATATTTTGTCTCTTTAAATAAAAGACTGTGCCTTTCCCTCCCACAGAGAGCAACACACGGTCAGCAGAAATCTAGAACTCCTAATACCAATGCAGAGTTCGTGTCTGCTTGGAAAAGATTAACTTTCTAGGTCATAACTTTGTGGGAACTGGGGATGTAATGTTTAAGCCATCCAAGGTATTAGTCAGTTAACATCTTTATATTACTATGGCTTTGAGGAGCTAAGAACAGAAGTCCACAATGCAAACCACTTTGTTTCTAAGGGCAAACTATATTTGCCTCAGTCTAAGGCTATTTTTTGTTTCTTCTCTTCTCTAAGTTGAGCCCTCTCTGTTTCCATCTATCTTGTGACCCTAGCCTGTGTTTGCTCATTTGTGAAAAGTAGGGCACTTGGAAACACTGACTAAATTGACATGGTATTTTTGAAGTGCTCTAGTCAGTTTAATTTCTCGGTGTGATTCTCCTTATCTGTACCCTTTCATCACCCTCTCATTCCAAGATTGCCACACACCTTTGAGCTGTGAAATACTGCGCGAATGCACATCCAGGCCCATTTTAAGATTGGCCATATTAAAAACACTGCTACCAACACAATGGTACAAAAGAATCACACTGGTTAATTTATCAACACTAATCTAACTATCTTTCAGCTTGCGCATGAGGATTTTATGCCACAGATATAAAATTGTAGTCAGACTTACATGAAAACTAAACACAGCAGATGGGGGGGCTTGCCTAATATCATAGAGTATTTAAAAAAGAAGAATTTGGCTCCATGCCTTCACCCTACAGTCTGAGTGTCTGTTTATCTCCACTGAAAGTGTTAGCCTTATTGTATGCTGTACAGTGCAGTCTGGGAATGACTCCATGTGTGAGAAAGTGAGAGTAGGACATAGAGGAGTGGTTGGAGGGGAGACAGAGTGTGTGAGAGAATATGTGTGCAGAAGGGTGGAGGACAGTACTGGCAGGGGACAGTTGATGAGATATAATTAGAGTATGCAGTTTAGCAACCGAACATCTCTGCCCAGCAGACTGGCTGATATTGTCCACTCTATTCTTCTTTGAATTCCAAAATCTTAAATCCTCTTAGTTTAACTCTTTTTTTTCTGCTACCAGCCCCTGACATATGCTTTCCCAGCAGAGGCTCACACGGGTATTTCATATGTGCTAGCATATGTGAACACACTCTCCTAGTAAGTATGAATGGGGTGGAATGGTTGACCTTCCTCCCTCTCTCTCAGCTTTAAACAGAGTTCCTTTGAGTTGACATCTGAACAGAAACCAGTCTTCACTCTTCCCCAGCGTCATACTGGGGCAAACATCATCCAGGACAAATGCTTTGCCCCATTACTCCCCCCTATCTCTTTTATAGAGCTGCATACCATGCTAGAGGAAGCTAGTGTGGTCTGGTCTACTCCCTCCATCCCCTGCTATTAAGATTAAGACAACCCCTGGGGGGGTAAGATGCAGGTCATCCGGCACAAATTACACGTCTGTGGTATATCTTGTAAGATGTCACAAAAGAAAATTCACTATGCTGGAACTGAACTGACTTCTTACATTCAAAACCGAAGAACATTTGTTCCTGTATGTGCATAAGTTTCAGGTTTCCTCTTTCACAAAAAAAATTCCAATGTGGCATTTGAAGAGTTAAAACTGGGTTTGATTTACATTATGTATAAACATTCTTGTCTCTTTGGTGTATCAGAGGACGGAGACCACCCAGATGAGTAATTTTAAAATGCCAGGCTTCATTTCAAGGTCTGCTCTCCCAAGTTTATCAAACTCATTGCTTCCATTCATTGAGTCACCTTATTATTATTGCCATTACAAAGGATTAAACTTCAGTATTACTAAGTCAAAAATACCGCCGCTCTTTCCACCACCCAGTGAAGGTCTTCATGGATTTTTCCACTGCACTGCTGACTCTCAGCCTTTGGTGATTACTATTTTGCTCAAGCTTGGAAATGGTTTGTGAATTAGGAAAAGAGGGATTTATTTTCTCCTTCATACCAGCTGCTTGCGCTGTGAGGATGGGATCTCTCCTCCCCAGGCTCCTTGCTCTCCCTTCCTTTTCTTGCTCTCTTACAGTCAGCACCTGCGGGCAATAAGAATAGAGGAAACTTGAACTTTGGCTGTCACTGCCTTTGACTATCTCAGTTTGTAGCCCAGAAAATGAAAATAACTGAGATATCTGAAGGACCAGCCATCAGCAGATGTCAGTAAAAGGTAATTAAAGGTGTGCAGCTCTGTTGACCAAGAGATGAAAACAGACTTATAACAGGTTACAAAAGACTGAGCCTGACATGAGTGTCAACTAAAGCAGCAAAGCCAGAAAAAACATTCCAAAACATTCCATTGGTTTTGACTATCACACCGAATGTGAAAAATATACCTCAATAAAATGCAAATCACTGCCTGACCTTCATAAAGAGCATGTGGGTAAAGCCTGATCCATGTGAAAGCGCTCCCTTCCCAGCTTTCTAGAAATACTTTCCCCCACCCCATTCCTCTCTCCAGTTCAAGGCACTCTAATCAATTCAAGGCTGGGAGCGGGAGCCTCCCTGCCATGTGATTGGGCAATGTGTCAGTTTTCTAACACTCCCAAATCCAGTGCCACAGGCAAACCCCCCCGCCCCACCCTCTGGTTTAGTGGGAACTGCAATCACCTGCACAGATCACCTAAGTCTAGACTGATTTCATGAGCCTTATGATGCATTTCTTTCAGAACAGCATTGCATGACAGCATCTACTGAGCCTCACACTCTGGTTCAGGAAGCTCGGGCTGCTGCAGAAGTGCAGTCGACATTTTGTCTGAAGGTCTCGAAGCCTAAAAAACACCAATGGGTGACCTTTGCGTCATATCATAACAAGGCTTACTGTTGTTCTCTCCATTGTTTTATAGTGTTGCCATGCCAATACAGTACCACAGAGGGTAGAAGGGTAGGGGTGGGAGAGAAACATCTTTTAGACTGGAACGATAGCCAAATCACAAAGAGCCATTCATTCAGCCCCTAGTTCCACAGCTGGTTCTAATAGAAAGCAAGGAGGGGCATCTCAGAGAAAAAGAGAGAGAAACAGAGTGTAGATGAGTGTGTGGCAAGGAAATTTGCCTCAAAACAAACAAACAGTTGATGAAGTGCTGTTATGGACCCACACACTGACAGAAAGTGGAAACACAAGATGCAGGACTTGCACTGAGAGAGTGATATCTAAATGCAGAAGTGCCCAAGGCTCCAAAGTGGAAAGACCAGCTATCTGTGCAGATGACTGTGAAAGATACTGAAGTAAAAACACATAATGAAAGCTACTGAAACTATAAGATCAAAGGCACTGGACTATGTAGGGCCATTATAACTCTGTGTTGGCGTGGATGCCAAATACCAAACATTACAGTGTAGACAAGCTCAACTCCTATGGACTCCCACACAACACAGATGAAAACACACAGACCCCCCCAACACACCAACATTGTCTGAAGCCCATCGACTCCCAAAGATCAACAAACACAGTTGTAGATATTAAGTTGATATATTTCGGTAAGGGCACAGAGGATATGAAGGTCCAGTGATTTAACTGTTTTTAATTTATCTGAAAAAGTTTTAGCTCACAAAGTTCTCAGACTGTCAGTTTACGTGCTCATTGTCATCATACCAGGCTAATTGTCTGTTTCAAAACAGAGACCATATTTGAGGTCTGACAAAGAAAGGGTTACAGGAAAGGGAGCTTCATCTTTCTATTCCCCAAGGACACAGAAACAACCAAGTCACTTCCTCCCAGCCCAGGAGAAAGAGTAACAAGAAGAAGGAAAGCATAAATGAAAAAGGGGGAAAAGTAACAAGGGTAGGAGAGGGAGAAAGCAGTACAGTAGTGAGGGTGGGTGGGACAGAAAGAGGGGGAATGTGAGGAAAGAGGCAAAACTGCAAAAGGAGGGGAAAGAAAGTTTTAGATGGAAACTTCTCAAATGAGAAGAACATGCCTGTTCTCAGATTCGGACTCCACCAGAATTAATCACACTGACACCAGAATGAGATCTGCTGCTGCTAATGTAGGACAAACATGTGAAAGATCACACAGAGGGCCGCAGAGCGCTTCTCACAACCAGTAAATAAAGATTCAAAGGAACCTCTCCTAATAACCTCACACAGCTCCACCTACAAGATTACCATCATTTGTGCATTCCTCTCCTAAAATAGACAAAAAATAGAGAATCCTTAAGACAAGTAGCACTTTGTCTCACTAAATAAAGCTTATTGTTGTTCAGAGTTGTTTCTTTCTCAGGGTAACAGGCCACAGACCTCAAAAATGATGAGCAGAAGACTTTTAAATGTTCCATAAAGATGCTGCTGTATCTACTGAGACTTCTTTGTCTTCCTCCTCACTCTGCAGCACAGATGGCTTCATTCAGCAAACTGGTCCTGAATGAATAATAAATCAGAAAAATTACAACAAATATCTCCTGAAGAGCTAAAGAATAATAAATGCAGATGCAACAACAGCCATTTGTCACCATGCGTAATGTGGCTGAAGAGCATATGTCACTGCTTGACAGAAAGGGCCTTCACCAAGTGTATTGGGGCCAGATGATCTCATAACAACATGGTTATACAGTGTGTTCTCATGCTGCTGGTGGGACATGTGGTTTTTGACTAATGTGGCCTTAAAATTCAGGACAGTGAAATCATAACCCAATGGGATGTCACCTCCAGGACTTTCTGCCCTTTAGCAAAAATCCCTGTTTTTCACATTAAGGAGTGGTGATGAGGAGGAGCAGACGGCGCTGAGCTGGAGCAG
>VUQH01075863.1:0-10412 GCA_015106775.1 Etroplus canarensis
AGCCCTCTGGTTCACAAACAAGTTCACCAACAGACTGAACCTCTGCCGCCCCAGTTCTTCTGATCAGTTGGCATACCTCAGCCTTTTCTCCCTGTTTCCCTTCCTTAAGAATGTCTTCTTGACAGCCACCCTTCCACTGAGACCATTTTTGATGAGGCTTCAGTGAACAGTGGATGGTTCAGCTGAAGGTCCACATGCATCTCTCAGGTCCTGTGTCAGGTCTTTGCTGGATTTTTTCCTATCTCATAAGGTAATGACTTTCAGATACTGTCCATCTGCTGTAGACAGTTTGCTGTTTTTTAGGTCTGCTACTTCTTTTGTCCTCCACGTGTCCAGTTTCCTTGCATTTTTGAAGACACACAGAACACCATGCAGAGATATGCCAAGTTTTCAGCTAATATCTCTGTGGGAATCACCTTCTTAGAGCAAAAATACTATTATATGTCTGTCAAACTGTGTTATCTTTGGCATTTTTCATAGCTTCAGCTAAAGAAATGGGAATAAATTATGTGTTTTTGCAACAGACTGTTAGTAAAGTGTCTAAAGAGACAATTTAAATTGTGTTAGGTTCCTTTCTTATGCTTGAATGATCCATAGGTCAGTGGTTTAACCACCAAAAAAAAATTCCTCTGAAAATGTTAGGTACAAGAACTGGACTGAAAAAAAAGGTCCCTGGTTCAATTCCAGGTGGGGCCACAAGCCCTTCTCACCATAGAGGGTTGCATCAGGAAGGGCATCCAGCGTAAAACCTCCGCCAAATTAGCAATACAGTTTAATCCACCATGGTGACCCCTTGGGGAGAATACAAGGGAGCAGCCTAAGGTAGATTTTTACAAGGACTGGACTGTAAATGAGTGAAAAAGTAGCCAATGTCCAAAGAAAGAGTTTTTAAGCCTGGAGAATCACTACTTAATATCAGATAAAACAACATTAAAAGAACATCTGGCTCCTTGGAAGCAAAATATAAAGACATGAAGGAGTTTTTTTGTCGTGTGGAAACTATTTAAATGAGTTGCACCGTTGGGTGTCGACAGGACCGTGAACACATCCCAACATACGTTGTCCTGCTGGTGTAAGCTGTTGTAAGCAGAGTAATAAATTTGAATTAATATGTGTAAAATGCACCACCGACTCCTGTCAGTGAATGACTTAGCTAGAAACTACACTGCCAGCTGTTTTAATCTTTATTATATACATTCATGAGACTTATATTTCAATATCGTAGGAAAGTCAGTGAGCTACAAAAAAAAGGCAACTTTCATATTTTATGGGACTGTTGACAATGTAATGAATAGAAAATAATCACCAGCATCATGTTTTCATACTAAATTACCATATGATGCAAGGATCCAGGCTCATGAACTAAATCAGAAACAGGCCTACTGTATTCAGAGGAAAGCTCCAACTGAGGACTGAAAATCACAGCTTTATTTGAGACATTATTCTAGCAGACAGAGGCGAGCCATATGTGCCCTAATTGTTACATTTACTCATGAGACACTTTTCCCAAAGTAAAGATGATCTTTAGTTCTCATTTAATTAGCAAATGACGTCGGCTTTTACTTTTATTCCCCTGACATGAAGGCAAGAAATAACTCTTTCATGTTGCTCCTGCGGTAAAAAAGAGGGTTGAAATGTTTTTACCTGCTGATGTTCTCGGACTCCTGCTGTGATGTGCTGCACTGCTGAATCCAACAGTCTCACACATATAACCTGCAAACAACACACGAGCGTCACTTACTGCAGCAGGGACTCGCCTGAATTCAGGCTGAGGTGTTCAGTTTACTCACGGGGAATCTGGCGAACAAGTCGATGAACATCTGAGCAGTGAGAGGACTCTTCCTCCGGCTCATGAAGGAGCCCAGAGCTTCTCTGAAAACGGTGGAGACCCGATCCACATCCACATTCCCCATGAACTTCAACTGTCCACAAAAAAAAAAAAAATCAAACAGGTTCAGACTTTAATTTGACATCAAAAGAACCGGATTAATTAATAAAAGCAGTCATGCTGGATTCCATTTAGCCATTTCAGTTTTCATTGGGGATGTGGGCAATTAGTTAGACGCTGCACATCAGCAGCAGAAACTAATTATTCGGATTTTAACCAAACTAAATGCCTCTCGCTTTGTGACAGGACTTTCTAAGCAAGCAAGACACAAAGTGAGAGGTGACAACTCCTTCATTAGGTCTACCAGTTCAATCGCTCATTAATAGAAATCTCTCATCAGCCAATCACATGGCAGCAAGTTGATGCATTTAGACATTGGCGAGACGATCTGATGAAGTTCAAAGCGTACATCAGAATGGGTAAGAAAGGCGATCTAAGCAACTTTCAAAGTTGTTGGGCTAAGTATTTTACAAAATTCTGATCTGCTCGGATTTTTCTCTGGGGTTTCCGAAAAGGAGAGAATATCCAGCGAGCCCGAGGTCAGAGGGGAATGAACAGAAAGGCAGCATTGCCTCAAATAATCACTTATTACAACCAAGGTTTGCAGAAGAGCATCTCTGAAGCAGATGGGCCAGAGCAGCAGAAGACCACACTGCGTCACTTCTGTAAGCTAAAAACAGGAAGCTGAGGCTACGATTCACACACACTTACCGAAGCAGAACAAGAGAAGACTGGAAAAATGTTGCCCGTCTCAAATTCTCAAAAATTTGGCATAAACAAAGCATGGCTCCATCCTGCCTTGTATCAACAGTTCAGGCTGCTGGCTGTATAATGCTGTGTGGGATATTTTCTTGGCACACTTTGGGCCCTTTAGTTACCTGCTCAGCATCATTTAAACACTGCAGCCTACCTGAGCATTGTTGCTGACCTTTATGATCAGTGTACACATCTACTGATGGCTGCATCCAGCAGGGTAACACACCATGTCACAAACATCAAATCATCTCAAACTGGTTTCTTGAATATGACATTGAGTCCACTGTCCTAAAAAGGTCTCCACAGTCAATCCAGTAGAGCGCCTTTGGGGTGTGACAATTAGGGATGCGTAGCCAACAAATGTGCACCAACTGTGTGATGCTGTCATGTCCGTGTGGAACAAAATCTCTGAGGAACATTTCAGCACCTTGTTGAATCGATGCCATGAAGAATTATAGCAGTTCTGAAGGCAAAAGGGGGTCAAACCCGGTACTAGAAACGTATATCTAATAAAGTGGCCAGTGAGTGAGGACAGAGGGCCACTGCTGCTGCTAGCACTTCTAACGCTGCCTCTCTGTCCTGGAACACAGATCCCTCCCAAGCTGTTCTCTCTTCTTTAGCACTGAGGATGCCGTTTGTGCAACTGAGCTTTATTAAAAAAGACATATGACACAATGATACAAGAAACAATATATGGTGATCCCAAATTTGACTGGCAATAGCAATATTTCAGTGCACCCATCTCATAATACAAGACCAGCAAATAGAACCACGCATTAAATCTGCACATCACTTATATGGAAATTTGAGTGGATATCTGAACAGAGAAGAGCCACTGCCATAAATAATAAGGCAAAAAAACAGATTCACAGTCACACTATTTGTGGAAACAGAACATCTATTCATCTCCATTAAATTAGTGCGGAGGCGGATGAGACAAACCCAAACTGTCTGCTTCGACAGAATATTATTTAAGGCATCCTTTTAAATGCATTTTGCTGTACTTTTAATGACAAGTCTTATGAAAACATCTGACAGCAGCAGCAGCATGCAAGAGTGATGATGTGCAGGGAACATCTGCTGAGCACTTTTTTTAAATCTACTTGTCATTAAACAGAGAATTCATACGAACTTCCAGATTTGGGCTGCAGTAATTTATTTGCTTACTGACAGATTATTTTCTCAGTTAGAATGGAAACAGACAGACTGTGTGGTTTAAACTTACAGCTATGAAGTAAACACTGATGGCACAAAGTTATGGCTGCAGAATAATGACACCACTGGCATTCAGATGGGTTTTCTAAAAGCTTCACCACTTTCTCACTTCTCTCCCACTGGGTAGGAACTCTCTTAGGGAAGATGAAGGCTTGACTGCACGCCCAAAACAGGAAGAGGAAAGTGCTTTTGTTTTCCCAGCAGCTATCAGGAGCTTCCCCAAGGTAGCTGAAATAATGGACGATGGAATGAAAGGACAAAAGAAAGAGTTCTAATGACCGAGGAGGGACAGATGGCAAGGAGGGGAAAAAGATAAACTAAAAGTGATCCAAGAGTGAATCATCGATGGGAAGGCAACTCTGTTAAGAACGCTCTGGGGCCTAAGACGGTTAAAAAGTGACAGAAGAAACAGCAGAGGTGGAGGGTGGGGTTGACATGTTGTGTGCAGCCACCTTAATTACATACTACACAAGAAGTGATGCCTCGGTAGCTTGCTAGAGATTTACAGCAGCTGGCGTGGCACGCACATGCGTGGTGACCGGTGTGTCAGAAGAGATCAGATGTCAGACTGGCTACCAATCAAATGACAAATGTAACAGTGAGGATGGATGATGGGAGATCTCTGTCTTTTTAATGCCATGCGATCTACCAACACTACCTTTGTGATCACCCGGTAGATTACGATCGATGTATTGGACACCCCTGCACAAGGCCCTTTGACAAAGGGAGGGTTGCATCAGGAAGGGCTTTCAGCGTAAAATCCATTCCAAATTACCTGTGTGGTTTCATCTGCTGTGGTGACCCCTCAGCGATGCACAAGAGAGCAGCTCAACCCTTACTTACAAACCAGACCAGTACTCTCTGGAGTAGTGATTTTTGTGTGGGGGTGGGAGTAAAACGATGAACATGACCCTGACCTTAAGCAAAGCTTGAGCGAAAATCTGTTGGGTGATCACTGCGTGGAAGTTTCACTCAAATCTGACCAATACTGTTCGAGGAGTAGTGAGGAGTAGAGGCTTTCATTTCTATTGGTCAAGAGAATGTACATACTACATTTCATGATCGTAAATTGTGGATGAACGGACACCTCACCATGGCATGAGCTCACTGATTCTTTGACCGGATGAGCTAAACACTACTAAAGAACACCGTGCTCCCCAAACAACGCAGTGCACTTTGCTTGCTGCAGCAGCAAACTGTTCTTGCACGGTGCAAGCCCCTGGAAATAGCAGGATCTCTTTCATGGCATTTGTTTCATGTCTCACTAAGGCACACTCACTCATGTTAAATATCCATAACCTGAAGTTTTCAGAGTACAGTGGTGCTGTTGACGTGTTGGACGTGTTGGATGTGAAAGGCCCTTCAGCCTGGTATGACCTTTCTCCTCATGCTAGAAGTGTCACAGCTACCAGCCTTAACAACTTTTCTGGTAGAAAACTTTGCACTGTCAACACAGACAATTAGTACATGGCAACTATCAGCATATATTGCTATAATCTTTCTAGTCTAGAAGAGACATCGCCAGATCAGCATCATTTATGTTTTGCCTTAAGAGTACAGTTTACTCGTTTGCTCCCATTCTTTTCTTTGCTTTCTTTGGGTTATATCTGGGAGGTGGTGCTGGTGGAGACAGGAGTCACTTCCCAGCAGCAGTGGCCACTGAGTGCTGTCAGATTCACCAGAACACCTGTCATTCCACATCTGCCTTCCCATCGGTATTTCATAGATTTGCTTGCTGGACTCCGGGCAGATGAAGCTACACTAACTTCAGGTAAAAACTGTTGTAACAAAAAAGTCTGCTCCAGACTCTGAAGATTAATGAAAATATCCAAGCCAATTTCAAATATAATATCATACTCATCATTCCTTCATATTCTGTTGATTGCATTAGTGATTTATAGGTGCCTGTTAACAGTTTTGATTAAGGACTAGAAAATGAAATTTCTGGAGAAACTGTAGGGGGATTGTTGGTACTGCTGGACCTGGTCTGTGGCTTACTGCTACATAACTGGAGGTAAACAGGTTTTCTTAAAAAAAAATTTAAAAAGCTGAGGAAAGACAGCTGTCAGTAGATCGTAGTTTAACCTTGAAAATGTGGTACCTCAAAGGCTGCAGATAAGCTCCTATAATAACCGTAGCTTTTATTTTTGAAGATCTGAGAAATTTCTGAGCATCTTAATTTTCTAAAAACAAGCAGTGACTTTTATTTTGAAAATTTCAGAGACAATGAGCACCTTTAAAGGGGGCCAAGTTATCAGGACACTTCTCTAACCTAGTAAAATCCAAGCACAGACCTGGAATGTTGTGCACAACTGAAAACAAAACGGTAATGCCTGCATACTGTGTAAGTGTTTCATTACCATCTGTCTGCTGACCAACCTTGTGACCTACAAGCACAAGAAAAGCCTGGGTTGTCTTTTGTGTGACTTGTTTTGGGTGAAACTGGAGGAAACAACAAGTCCTGCACAGTGGTCTAAACAGAGCAAACCCCTGTGAGCAGGTTAACACTGTGTATGTGTGTGAACATACGTCAGCTGGCTGCTCCTCTTTGGTCTCAGCAGGAGGAGCCCCTCGCAGCACTTTCACCACATACAGAGAAGCACTGCAAGGACAATATACAATACACTTAATGCAACAAAGAAATATTGTTGTTTGTGAGAGAGAATAATTTTATACTCAGCTCTGTGCACAGATAATACTGTACCTGAAGTAGTAAAGGGACACTGAGGAGTCAGACAGTTTCTGGGTTTTGGTCATCAGCTTCTCCAGCAGGTCATGGAGCTCCCCCTGTCTGTCACCTGCAGTCCTGCAGTAAACTTTAGACCTACACAGATGGTTCCTATAAAGACATACACGTTACACACACATAAGCAACATAGTATTTATGTGTTTTGAACAGCTTAGCCAACTCAATCACGCAACTCTCATGAAAGAACAACAGCTTTTAAATGTGTTCATCATGTCTTATTAATTTGTGCACATTTAAATTTATTAGAACAGCCGCAGTAGCCACTGTTTAAAGATTGGTAAAATGTCAGGAACATGGGCCACACAAATTTTATTTAAACTATTAAAATTAACTTTATTTTGATGTAAATGTGGTCATGTTGTAATTCACTTCTCTAGATCATTTCATCCAGTTGGAGATACTGTAATCATCAGAAATGACTGCAATCTCTAATTTGGAATCATCAATCAAGGATTTTCTAAACATACATAAATGTAGAATTTGATGGCCTCAACACAAGGAATTAAAGTTGGGACAGAGGCATGTTTACCATTGTGTTCCATGGCCTTTCCTTTTAATAACACTTTTTAATGGTTATGTCCATTCCAGCTTGATATAACACTTCAGCTGCTCAGCAGCCTTTGGCCCATTGTCTGATTCTCCTCTTCATGACGCTCTTTACATTTTCAACAGGAGACAGATATGAACTGGCAAAAAACCAGTCAAACACAGCCCCTGCAGAAGGTGGTCTGGCATTGTCTTGCTGCAATAAGCATGTAAATCCCGAGAAATCCAAATATACGCCTCAGAGTTGACGGTACCGTCACATACATGCAGCTCAGCCATGCTGTGGGCACTGCAGCTCACAGCATGGCAGCTCTCTCCCTTTACCAGTCAGAGTCCCTACATTTAAAGTCCCTACTCTCACCTCCACCCTCCTACCTTTCCTTCTCTCTCTAAATAAAGGTTCACATAAATTAAAATATCACAGATTTTCATTTTTTATTGCATTTTGGAAAATATTTTAACTTTTCTTAAAATGGGGCTTGTAACTTTAGGTTAAAGCATGTGAACATTTTCAGTTTGTTGTAATTGTGGTCTGACGGAACACCTGAACAATTTAAGGTGTATTTAAAATCTGAATAGGTAATTTGGCATGGATTTTTACACCGGATGCCCTTCCTGATGCAACCCTCCCACTGTGGAATGGACTTGTGTTTCTGTCCGGGCTTGAACCAGGGATCTTTCACGCACAAAGCGAACATGTAAACCACTCCACCAAAGAGCCACTAGACATGTAAAGAAAAATAAATCCGATACCGAAGTGTTCTTACCTGAATATGTCTGCTGTACGGCGGAGGAAGTCCTGCTCCTGCTGGTCACTGTTGGAGCTCATTCCTTTCTCGATGATGGCGAGCAGAGGCTCCACCAAACCGAGGACCAAAGGGCTGCCAGCCTGCCGTGCCACGAACACTTCAATCAGGTCCAACACCTAAACATAGGGGTGAGAACAGTGTGCATTTCACTTCAGGCTCACATCTTCCTCCTGCCTTGCTCTGTGAGGTCGAAGCATATTTACACGAGTGACGATCCAATACCTTGATCTTAAATTCTCTGACCAGCGTCCTCTCTTTCTGCAGTTTGGTCTTCTCATCCTTTTTGGCCTGGAGCTTTTTCTTCTGCTCTGAGAACAGCACTGACAGACTCTTATCCAGCTCCATCATGGCGTCATCATCTAGATCTTCATCACTGCTGGCATCCTCCTCTGTAGCCTGAGCACAAAGCACAACAAAGCAACTCTGACAATTTCTGCTGCTTTTTGGAGCAATTTGTGCCCCATCTTATGGTGACACCTGACTGTTTTGTAAATAGTTCTTCAAAAACTCCAGAGACATTGCCTTCATTTTAATGTAAGAAGTTGTGTATAACTTTGTTGTCTGCGAAATTTATGCTTAAGTTTTTGAAATTTACACTTTATATTTTCATTCTAAGTTATAAAAATGGTTCGTTAAACATGTTTATGATTTTCAAAGTAAAAAATATCAAAACTTTTTCCTACTCGGATTTTATGTTTTTGTGATTTTAGGTTCAGTGTGTTAATACAGTACGTCAGAACTGTAAATGTACATAGAGAGGCTGTGCAGAAAAAAGTCACCAAACAAGGCAAAGTTAACAGCTTTTAAGGTGAAATATAAACTTCATATCAAAAGGAGTGAAATTATACCCCAGACTCCAGAGGGTTTTAAAGTCAAACCAAAATTTCTATTTAAGCAAATGAACATAAAACATAAAGAAACATAAAGGCTTGTGCCTTTAATGAGTTATAATGAACACTGCTGCTGGAGGTACCTCTGCATGGGCTCAGTAGCGTCTTGATTTAATAACAGCCTGAACACCCACCAGAGCATTTTTCTGCTGGAGGACCTTCATGAGCTCCAAGCGGAAATTTTGGTCCACTTCTTCCCCTTCCATCTTCTCATCCTCTCCTTCCTCGTCGTCCTCCTCTTCCTCCTCCATTGGTTCATCTTCCTTTTCAGAATCATCATCTGATTCATCAGACTCATCGTCCTGGAAGAAACATGAGCGCATGTTTTAGAATCTCAGCACTGAATGTTTTGTTTAGAACACTCGGCTTTAACAGCAAAGATATGATTAGGCGGTTAATCAAAGACTGCTAATACATAAGTCAATTAAAGGGAGACAATCTAAGTTAGACAGGAACTCACCTCCATGTCCTCATCAGCTTCCTCATCATCCTCCTCCGTCATTGCTTTCTTCTTTTGTTTCTTGTTTGAGTCATCTTCAACAACCACAGCACCATCCTCATCATCATCCTTCTCTGGGTCCAAAACCTACACAGAGCCCAAAACACAGTCATTACAAATACACCATATGGACAAACGTATTAAAACATCTTTTATACAATGAATCCAGGTGTTTGATTGAGTCCCATTACCATAGGTGTATAAAATCCAGCAGCTAGCCATGCAGTCTGCCTTTATGAACATTGGAGAAAGTATGGGTGGTTCTAAAGAGCTCACTGTTGCAACAAGTCAGCTGGTGACATTTCCTTCCTCCTAGATATTCCACCATCAACTGTAAGTGGTGTTATTGCAAAGTGGAAGTGTTTAGGAACCACAGCAACTCAGCCAACTAAGTAACAGGCCACGTAAAGTCACTGAGCGGGGTTGCTGAGAGGTGATGCACAAAGTGTGTAAAATTCAACAACACTCTGCTCACACAGTAACTGCAGAGTTCCAAACCTCTTTGGCATTAACATCAGCACCAAAACTGTGCACCAGGAGCTTCATGGAATGATTTTTCATGGCTAAGCAGCTGCATGCAAGCTTTACAAAACCAAGCACAATGCCAACCGTTGGACTATGGAACAGCGTGTTCTGTGGAGTGATGAATCCCACTTCTCTATCTGGCATTCTGATGGAAAATACTGGGTTCACTGAATGCCAGTAGAGCGTTACCCGCCTGACTGCAGTGTGCCAGCTGTCAAGTTTGGTGGAGGAGGAATAATGCTATGGGGCTGTTTTTCTGGGGTTGTCCTGGGCCCCTTAGGTCCAGTGAATGGAAATCTTAATGCTTCAGTTTACCAATACATTTTGGACAATTCTATGCTTCTAACTTTACTGAAACAGTTCGGGGAAGACCCTTTTCTGTTCCAGCATGACTGTGCTCCCGTGAACAAAACAAGCTCCATAATGGCATGGTTAGCTGAGTCTGGTGCAGAAAAATTTGACTGGCCCACACGAAGCCCTGACCTCAACCCCATCCAACACCTTTGGGATGAACTAGATCAGAGATTGTGAGCCA
>VUQH01075864.1:0-42851 GCA_015106775.1 Etroplus canarensis
CCACAAACAAGCAGCAAGTGAAGGCAGAGATCCACAAACAAGCAGCCACTGATGGCAGAGACCCACAAACAAGCAGCCATTGAAGGCAGAGACCCACAAACAAGCAATAAGTGAAGGCAGAGACCCACACACAAGCAGCATCTGAAGTCAGAAACTCACAAACAAGCAGCCACTGATGGCAGAGACCCACAAACAAGCAGCAAGTGAAGGCAGAGACCCACAAACAAGCAGCATCTGAAGGCAGAGACCCACACACAAGCAGCCACTGATGCCAGAGACCCACAAACAAGCAGCAACTGAAGGCAGAGACCCACAAACAGGCAGTAAGTGAAGGCAGAGACCAGCAAACAGGCAGCAAGTGAAGGCAGAGACCCACAAACAAGTAGCAACTGAAGGCAGCTGCAGTAAAGTCCTTGCACAGCGCCTCAAGGGAGGAAACATAGCTGTTGGTGATGTCCATAGTTTCTAGACCTCAGGCAGTCAGTGAATGAAAAGTATTAAAAAGTGCCCTTATATTTAAACTCCTCTTAATTTTAAACTCAACAAACTTCAAACATTGAAAAATGTTTCAGCTGCTCAGCACAGTCCACGTGCGACAAAAGACAGAGTCCCTGTGGCGGGCCGTGTTCACTTCAGAACCATCAACCCCCCACTCACTGCACAGGAAACCAGTTAACAACAGTTCCTGTTGTGACTCATTGTATTTTAATGTCATGTGGGGTTGTGGGGAATGCTGATGCTGCTTTGCTCTGTGAGTTTGCTCCGCTTTACATTTTCTTGCTGTTTTCTGTATTTTGTGAGTTAGAAGGATCCTGTGCACACATCAGAAAAGACCATCTTTTATTTACTTGCTCCAGTACTAAACCATGCCTGAAGTAATTACTCCATTATCTGCCAGTAACGATGACAATAATGAATCTTATGACAGTTTGATGTTTCAGAGCAGCTGTAAGTATATTCTGTGCTGAGACTGAAGTGCTCTAAAATGGTGCAGTAGTGGGTGAGAGCAGCGTAGGCTGAATGGATTTCCTAGCAGCAGCAAGACTGAAATCATCATCACCATCGTCTTTGCAGTGTCACTGCTACAGCAGTCTCTGCACACAACTCTATAATCATGTCTCTTTCAAAGGAGATACAGATGGGTGACTAATTGAAAGAATGTCTCAGTCTGGCATTTGGCCATCTTGTCATGAGAACAGCTTTATTGCACCGTGTCATTATGCTTTTTTGCATTATGCGTTTGTGTGATGCAACCCTCCCATTTATTTATGCTGACACTGGCTTGTGACTTGAAGGTTGATCATCAGATACCCAGCTGGAATAATAAGCTGGCCACAGGAGGAGATACAAGCCACTGATGGCCACACAGAAAAATGCCTCACAAGCAATATGAGGTTCCACTCAATGTCCAGCTCCCTGAGGCCCTACACGCAATGTGAAGTGGGAGGGTGAGGATCAGAGAGTGTCACAGCCAGGATGAAAGGAGGAGAATCCATTAATAATATACCAGGAAGATGGCCCCCTGACAAGAGTGCTTCAGGCAGCTGAATAGGAGGAGGACATATCTTGGAAGCCCAAGCCCCTTCATGGGTTGTACCATCAGCAGATAGAGGAAGCAACATGGGCCGTAAGCACTGAAGGAACAGCTAGAGCAGATGTGGAAGATAAAGTCCAAAGTGTTCCCAGTGGTAGTAGAAACATTAGGAGCTGTAACCTCCAAACTGCAAGAGAGGCTCCAGTAGATTCCAATCACAGCATCAGAGGTCTCTGTCCACAAGAGAGCCGTCCTTCTGTTCATATATCACCCCCCATGGAGGTCAGAGGGCTATGCTTTATTTATGGTGTGTGCAGAACATGCAGAACATGTTTCCACACAATCACTGTGACTTCACTAGATGTATATCGACTCTATTTCTGCATCATGTCCAAGTCCGATTGGACATCATGCTGACCTTTTAATGGACAGCAGGCTAATAGACGAATACCCCATAGTGTAGTGGTTTACACATTCGCTTTACAAGCAAAAGGTCCCTGGTTCGATTCCAGGTGGGGACACAAGCCTCTCTCACCATGGAGGGTTGCATCAGGAAGGGCATCCGGTGTAAAACCTCTGCCAAATTACCAATGCGGATTAATCTGCTGTGGCGCCCCCTTGGAGAGAATACAACGGAGCAGCCGAAGGTGCATTTTTTTAAATATCAGATGTTTTCACAGGTTAAAAACGCTCAGGATGCTGTGCCTGTGTGAACATATGAATGAAGTTTGTGTACCACATTACCCCAACAGAAAAACAGACTCCTGCTCATTCTTGTTCTCTTGCCTTTCTGATCACAGTGTTGCATCACTGGCCTAATCAGAGTAATCCCCATTCTTAATATCTGATAATATACATATACAGTCAGTATTTAGTATGGCAGGCTCAAATCACTTGGTCGGTCTTTACACTCTAGTTAGCAGTGGCTCCCATATGGTCATCATTAGGTTGCCAACTGAGCTAATGTGAGTCCTCCACATCTTGATGCTTGGCGTGAACGTCAGCAGCTCCATACGTGTGAAGTGGGGTGTTGTTATTTGCACTCTGCAAATCATCCTGTATTGGAAAAAAGAATGTGATCCTCTCCAACTGCGCTTGAATGTAAGTGAGAATGTTGAGTATGAATACGTGCCTGCCAGGCTTTTGTGTGGGAGGATGTGGGACGTGTCTGACACACACAGATAAGACTGAAGTTGGCAATCCAGGAATGCTCTCTGAGATAGAAAGAACACAACTAGGCAGATATTTTTTTAAGTGCTTTGTGTCCGGGGAATCTGCACAAGACCATGGTGGCTTAGTTAAAGAACAGGAAACAATGGACTGACCTGTAACACAGCAACAGAGCTGACCTAACAGGGTATTTAGTGTGTACTGAGCAGCAGGGTGTAGTGAAAGTGATAGTGGAGTGGGAGCAGCACTTGCTGCCGGTTTAATGCTATATGATTTCATCACAGCTCACTGTAAATAGTCCAGAAAGGTTTATTCCTCATGTTTTACAGCTACACAAATGATGCAAGATGATGATACGTGTATATTTTATAGCTCACAGTAACAGTTACGCATTTAAAAATGTTCCCACTAGTGGACCAATAAAGGATTATCTCAGCAGAGCTTTTGGGTGACATGTAAAACCAGTAAACTAGCAGCAAACAGTAGACCTGCAGTTCATTCAGTTAATGCAGAGCTTCTCAGACTTTTCTTGGCGTGTCAAAAAAGTTCCCCTTCCACATTGCACAATTTGATCACTCACCAACATTTAAAAAAAAGAATCCATGCTGAATTTTATTTAAATAACATCAGCAAATTCTTCTTCGTTTCTTCTATTCACCTTAGTTTCACTTTATATTTTTCACCTGTCTGTGCCCCACCTGCAGTGGGGTCCATTACACAGTTAATCATTTGAACAGGAAATTCAGAGATGAAGTTCTGTGAAGCAAAAAAGAAACGTGCTTTAGTCTCTTCTTTCACCTTTTGATCCACTGCCTTTATTGTGTGACTGTGCGTTCACAGTCAGACAGTTCTTTGGAGAGTGGATGGGAACTGCAGTATGGATGCTGGAGGGCAAATGAGTTAACTCCAGTGTGTTTGGACAATAATCCCACAAACAGATTTTGGTGCTCCTGCAGCTCCTCATGCGATTGGCCTCAGAGGGCAGGAGCTGAGCCGTGTGAGCTGAGCTGCATGCATAATGTATGTGTGTTCTGACTCACATATCTTAAAGCCAAGCTAGTTCCTCACTGTAAAAATGTAATTTAACAGATTTTTATTATCATTTTACAGAATTTTCTCATTTGTTAAGACGACATATTAAAATTACAGAACAATTTTGAATGAATATGTCAATGTAAAATAAAAAATCTTGAAATTATTTTTAAATATATTTTTTCACTTAAAAATTTAACAAGTTCCCAAATGCAGTAGATAAAACTGTTAAATCTGTGTTTAATGCTGTATATCCATATCTACATTAGATGCGGTTAGTGAAAGTTCACAGTAAAATAAGTATAGGTTCTAATGTTACATAGAATTGTTTGTTAGCTAACTGAAAGTTTTGAAAACAAAACATTAAATAAATGTTTTTCTTTTTAAATTATTGTATAACATCTACAACCTGATTACATGTTACTTTTTTGTAGTATGAATGAATGACTGATATGTTGCTTTATAAGATAAGATAAGATATTACTTTATTGATCCCCAATGGGGAAATTTATAATTTGGATACCTGGAATATTATCAGTTATTGTCAATTATTTTATGTTCTTTCTTTAGAAAAACAAATTAAAAAAAACACATCAGTAATTTTCCTTAAACTCAAAAATATGTGAGCATATATTTTTAAAATTAAAACTTTATTAATATGCAAGTTTTTTTTCATTGTTTTTTTGTTACCATGGGCAGTGCAGTACTTAGTGGTGAGCACCATCACCTCACGGGTCCCGGGACCTTTCTGTGTGGAGTTTGTCTCCCTGTGCCTGGGCGGGTCCTCTCACGGTGCTCTGGTTTCCTCCCACAGTCCAAACACATGCATGGGAATTTGTGGTTCTGTCTTGGTTGTATGTAAGAGAGTGGTTGTCTGTCTTTTTGTGTTGGTCCTGCGATAAAGTGGTGACCTGTCCAGGGTGTACCCACCTCTCGTCCCATTACAGCTGGGGCAGGCTCCAGCCTCCCTGAAACACTGAATTGGAAAAGTTTAAGAAAATAGATGGATGGACTTTTTATATTAAATCACAAAATAAAACCCAACTAGTAACACTACTGTTCTGCAATTTCAAGCCTGATTATGTGTATTAAAGCAGTGTTGGACTGTTTTTATGTCACGAGTTTGGTTTAGGGAAAGTTTACAAGACGGCAGTGAGACTTGCTATGATGTATGGTTTGGAAAAGGTGGCACTGACAAAAAGACAGGAGGCAGAGCTGGAGGTGGCAGAGCTGAAGATGTTGATATTTTCTCTGGGAGTTACCAGGATGGGCAGGATTAAAAATGAGTCCATCCGAGGGACAGCTCAGCATGAGATGGTTTGGACATGTTCAGAGGAGGGATAGTGGACATATTGGACAAAGAATTTTGAAGATGGAGCTGCCAGGCAGGAGGAAGACCACAGAGAAGATTGATGGATGTAGTGACGGAGGACATGCAGAGGGTTGGTGTGAGGAAAGAGGATGCAGGGATAGGGTGAGATGGAGGCAGATGATCCGCTGTGGAGACCCCTAACGGGAGCAACCGAAAAAAGAAGAAGAAGAAGAAGGTTTTCTATGTTTTTGAGTTTCTTTTATGGTTTTGAGATTCTTAGTTTTAATGTTCTGTTATTGCTCTCTTTATGTTTTAGTTTTAGGTGGGCATTGCTTGTGTTTAGTTATTTAGTTCTTTAGATGTACCCTGCTGTTTGAATACATATCTGATATAGGACCACATAACTAAGCCCTAACTATAAGCTTTATGAAAAACTAAAGTTTGAAGCCTGATCTTAAAAGTAGAGAGGGTGTCTGTCTCCTGAAGACAAACTGGGAACTGGTTCCACAGGAGAGGGGCCTGATAGCTGAAGGCTCTGCCTCCCATTCTACTTTTAAAAACTTTAGGAACCACAAGTAGGTCTGCACTCTGAGAGAGAAGTGCTCTAATGGGAACATATGGTACAATGAAGACACCATAAACAGAGAAAATGGTTGGAGAAAGAATGTCAGTGTGAGAAGATGATGTGCAGTATAGCTCATGTGCTGTGTGTACACGTGGGTGTGTGAGTGTGTTTGTGGCTTCAGCAGGTCTGTTCACAAACTGAGGGAAACTACAGTGCTGCATCAAAGTTCACTAATAGGTATTCAGTCCATGTCACGAAGACAAAGCATGTTATGTCCTTGAATGTCCCTGAAAGTCTTACTGAACTTGTAATTTGCATTTTAGTTTTGACATTTAGCTGTTGCTCTTACCCAGAGCGACTCACAATGAATGAGGAAAAGATGAAAAGTGGAGTGTACTGCTCAAGGACTGCTTTGATTGAGCTGGGTGTTTTGGCTGGCGTATAGATCTAACTTTCTAGGCCAAGAAGTATTATTCTCCCTGAGCCATGCTGAGCACCTCCTGCTGTTACCTCCACCAAGAAGGCTATGTTTTATCTACATTAGTTTGTTTGTGTGCAAGGTATTTTGAAAGTGAAGTGGATATACCTCCAAGATGTAATAATTTGTTACTCATACCACACCTCACCCCTCAAACAAATTCACCAAAAGCCATTCATAACTTTTTGACTCATGTTTTGAGCTATTAAAGTATGATCTGTATAAGCTATCATTTAGCCTGTGAAAATTAGGCCAAGAAAGTCAAATCTTACAGATGACATCAAAATATTCCAAAGTACAAGAAAAGAAACCTTTTCAGGCTGCCTTTGAAGTGTGCTGATGAGTGTTGCACATCGAATACAGTGTGTCAGTGTAGTCGAGGAGCTGCAAAAACCAAGAGCTTTAGATCGAAGTACTTTATTATGCCGGATAAACTAATAAAGCCAACACAAAACCATCTTTTCACAATAAAACACTTCTGCAGGAATTTACTAAAGATGCACAGTGTCAGTGTGTGACTGAAAGGTGTGAACACTGTTATGTTCATATTTTGCACCTGTTTGCAGGAGTTTCCCTTTCAGAGTGCAAAATTTTGGGAGCCCCACACATTTCCTCTCCTCAGTGGGATTTTCATGAAACACAGCAGAACTGAGCTGAACTTGGAGTGTCAGAGGGAAGCAGGAGAATCCTGAAACATGATGCACACAGGGGACTTCACAGGTGGCTTCCTACAGTGAGCTGATGGCTCTGTTGTGTTTCAGCTTTTCTACACAGAGATCAACACACCATGAAAATGTCTCATCTTTCGCATGTTCCTTTTTCCTTCTCTCTGGCACAGGATCTGTTACAAACCCAACCCTGTCTGTCGGAATGCAGCCGGTAATGGGACTCAGCCAAAGCTGGCACGTGTCAGATTAATGTCTAAAGTTACAGGATGTAATATTTACTGTAATGAATACCTGCAGCCTCGCACAGCCTGCTGAAAGTAAAATGTACACACTTCCTAAAGCCAGCTGTTTCTCAGTCTGTGATCATGCAGCTCTCTTCTGGTTAAAACCTGCACTCCACTGGAGTGGTCACATTTATCCAGAGGACAGCTGTCCAGCAGTGCAGCATCTCACACAGTCCCAGCAAATTCTAACACAAAAGATTCCCTTTATATCAAAAACACACTGTTTTCCCTTGAGGCACACTAAACTTCCAGAGTATTATTTTTGTTCGTGCATTCTTCTCTCCCTCACAGTCCCTCATCATGTCTGCTCATGTTTGATCTGCTCATTTTCACTGTGTCTCTTTTGATAAATGAGTGAATGACTGTTAGTAGATCATCCATAATCTCATTCTGGTGCAGTTTTGTAATTGCTAAATAAAATCTATCCCTAAAGCCTCGTGCCATGCCTTGCATATCCACTAGTTGACAGGGATACATTTAGTCAGCTTGATGTTAGCATCAGCAAAGGTTTAAGTCTGTGCTTAAACTCTGACCTACGCAGAGGTTCCTTCACTTAGTAAAGAGATTTCTCCAGACCACAGGATTACCATCGCTCATCCACTTCAGATTTGGCAGGTGTGTTGATTCCAAAGCATCGTCATCATCACCATACTTGTTGAAACATAGAACACGTATCAGCATATCTTGTACATATTTTAACTTTGGAGTTTTATATGTTACATTTAGCTTCGGCAGCTCCCTTGTATTCTCTCCATGGGGTCGCCACAGAGGATTAATCTGCATTGGTAATTTGGCAGAGGTTTCACATTGGATGCCCTCCATGGTGAGAGGGTCTTGTGTCCCCACCTGGAATTGAACCAGGGACCCTTTGCTTGTAAGGCAAATGTGTAAACCACTGTTACATATTGCACTTTATACATACATGTTTATTTATTTTCATCTTCATTCTTCTGCCTTGCAGATTTATTTTTATTTATATCTAACTGAGCATCAGTAACACAATGCAATTTTCCCCCTGGGATAAATAACATATTCTGAATCAGTGAATGTGTAAATACTTCTGTGAAACTTTATAATAATTAAATGATTTTTAAAAGCATCTTATTAAAATGTTTTAGTAGTAAAGCAAGGCTTTTGTTTGTGTGTTAATTGTTGGCTGTTGTCCCTGCTCAGGGGATTTGCAGAGAAGGAGGAGCTGCTATTTTAGGCTCTTCTAGCAAGCATGTGCAAGCAGCAGTGCCAACACAGTATTATTACTTAAAACTGAAGTACTTTAAGTAGCCATGCTGTGAGCTTTTCTTGTTTTAGCTGGCACAATTAGATATTACATGAGCTGTGTTTGCAGGTGTAACTAAATGAAGGCATTGCCACGTGTCCTGCACAACAGAGCACATGTCTGGTTTTATTGACAGACAATAAATAATGATCAAAATACTACTTCAGTGACAACAAGAGCAGTACATTCAGTACACTGAAAAATAAAGTGAAATAAAATGTGCAGTTTGAAAATACTGAAAAGACTAAAAACAGGTCAAAAGATCAAGCTGTTTAGTTGGTGGAGGGGCTGTGTATTAAGAAGCTGTTTTAATGAGAAATTAATAGAAAAAGACACTTTTATTAAAATCAACCAATCACACCTTTGAATAGAACGTGTTACACTTGGCACCGGGTCACAGAGAACTTCTCTAAACCAGAGTTTTAACTAAACTACAACCCTAAACATCCCTTCATAGTTTTATTGTTTCTGCTGTCGTGAACTGCTCATAGCTCAGTTGTATTGATTCTGTGCAGTCAGTGCGTTATAGTTTCACAGTGTGAGTGTCAGCACTGTAAAATCCTTTTGCAATTTTGTATCTGAGAATAACTTTGATCCAAAAGGACGGCCAGGAGCCCTGCCGCTCTGCCAGAGGGGGAGCGCCTGTGTTGACATGCTGCCGTCTGTTCTTTGGAAGCGAGGCAGCCCCACGGTACAACTGTCACACCAAAGAGGAATCTGAGACCCTGTTCAGAGCACTAAGCAAGTAGGTTAATTAGCCAGACAATAGAAGAGCAATTTCATGATGTCACTTTTGCTTCCAGCTGAAATGATTAAACTTTTGCGGCTTTGAGAAGCAGGATTCAGACTGTGGGAAAGGAAAAACAGAGGGCATGAATCAGAGCTGTGCAGACGCTGAACTCGCTGTGGACTGACTGCCAGGGTGTTTGCGTTCTGTTAGTTAGCTGAATAAGCTGATCTCCTACCCTCGGTGGCTCTTACCAAACCCCTCACTGTCACTTTTGATAAATGAGCTCGGTGCAACTGGAAAAATACATGCAGCCACGCAGCAGAACTCAAACTGGAACTGCAGCAGAAAGAATAGTGTTTACATCTCAGAAGG
The DNA here is from genome assembly GCA_015106775.1 of Etroplus canarensis. Taxonomy (NCBI): domain Eukaryota; kingdom Metazoa; phylum Chordata; class Actinopteri; order Cichliformes; family Cichlidae; genus Etroplus; species Etroplus canarensis. Next base: position 9,422 of record VUQH01075864.1, read on the forward strand.
AGCCAGTGTGTATGCATGTGACTGTAGGGCAAGTGTGCCAAGCTCTGATGAACATGAATGGCAGCACCTTGATACAGATGGTGAGAAATTAATGGAAAAAATAAGGGAAGTGTCTCAGTCATGTGTTTGGCCACCAGCTTTGGGGCTCCTGGAAGTCGACTGGAGGGATAAACACCAGAGAAACACCAGAGAACATTCATTTATCTGATGTTTCCATGATGCTGGTAGAAAGCACCGTCGAACACACTGCTCCCAAATCTCCCACAGGCTGACAGTTGGGTCGACTATGAAGGGCAATATTCATATCATATTCAATATCATTTGCATACTCATCAAACCATTCAGTGACCCTGCATGCCCTTTGGACCCTCAAAGCTACCCCTCTTCTCACTTCCATGGCACCTTATTTTGTGGCTGTGACTCAGGAGGTAGAGCGGTTTGCCTTCCAATCAGAAAGTCGGCGGTTCGGTCCCCAGCTCCTCCAGTCCGCATGCCACAGTGTCTCTGGCAAGACACTGAACCCCAAACTGCCACCGTTGCAGCCATCAGTGTGAATGTGTGTGATAGGTACATACACATGTAAAGGCATAGAAATAATGCTGCGTGAAAAGGCTTGTAGTAAAAGATGCTTTGAGTAAGCAGGCTAAGCCATAACAGCCACTGAAATTCCAAAAAAAACAAACTAGACTTTTCCTTTAATTTGTCACCCACAGCGTGGTTCACAGCAGTTATCCTCAGAGCACAAAGACCACTCCAACCTGCAGCCATGTAAACCACAGCCCTTTCCACAGGTCACATCCTCACAGACTGAAGCACTCAGCTGTCTAAGCTGCGCGCTCAGTGTATGTCCACACAGAGTGCAAACTCAGTGTAATATCCTGCAGAATTAGCAGCCTTCTGAAGGCGATAGGCAGATTTCTGCTGAAAAGCTACTTACTGTTACTACGGTTCACAAAGCCCAGCAGAGTCAGAATGCTAATAAGAGCTAGTCTGCTGCGTCCCAGAGATTAGATTAAATATCAGGCGCCTGATCCTGCAGCTCTGTGTGCAGACAGACAGAGGCTTACACACATCTCTCCTGTAGATGTGATAAGTCTGACTGTCACGTCTGAGCTGAATCCTGCCAAGCCCAAACTCTCACAGAATACACAGAAAGTGCACAAAGTATATATAAAATTTTTCTGTAACCACTTTAGTCGCCTGTTTTAACAGCTAAACAGATACTTTGCATTGTATTTAATATTTAATGACTTTTATGAAGCCATGTTGTGCAGGGTATTCATTTCATCTGTGTGACAAAACCTTTGAAGCAGCTTTACTTATGCAAACCCTTTGTGTGGTGGTGTGAGAAACTCAACAATACATGTGACAATAAGGACCCTGCTCAAGGCAAACTGTCATGAACGTATAGTGCCCTCTCCTTACATATTGTAAATACAGTGCATAATTGAAAAATAGGAATTTTTTTTCTTCTGTCATCTTTGCTGTTGAACATCGCAAGCATGTATAGCTCCTTAAAGAAGCAGAAGGATCTCGTTTTACTTTATCCAAATCTGGTTGGTCAAGTAGAAATGACTTCGTTGTTTAATCAGAATCAGAATAGTTTATTAATCTCAGGGGGGGAATTACTTAACTTCAGCTTCCCTGAGACAAACGGCCCACAAACATCTTGATCCGGCCAGAAAAGGAAAACTTAACACCACAAAAATCAGTGAAAGCTGAAGCTCAGGGAAGGTAGGCATACACACTTTGTTAAATACATTAATAAGTCTATAAATGCTTATGCTACATGTATAAATATCAGCTGTCTCTTTATTAAGTTTCACATCACTTGAACAGACTGAAACTCTACAGTCACAGAACAGGTGACAGCGGTCCCTGTTCTGCTCTGCAGCCTTGCTGGATCATCATAGCAACATATGAACCAGCTCTACACCTGCTGCAGGTTCTGGCTAGACTTCTCCTCCAGCTTGCAATAAATCACCAAAGCAGAACGAATGGCACTGTCACCAGCTGCGATTCAAGACAGAAGAATCTGTGGAACCGCAGGCTCAGAGTCTCTGTGGACCACCACACCAGGGGCCTGATCAGCTAGGAGGAAAACATGAGACTGACAGGGTTGGTGCTAGCTGGTCAGCAGCAACTGAACTTTTTTTTTTTTTACAAAAAAGGTTGCAGAGATTAAGCAACTTTAAACCAATCCAGGAAGCTGGGATTGAATTGCTGACTTTCAGCTTTAATGGAAGGAGTTTCACAAATGTATTGCATTAACTGTTTAGGAATTGGAGCCATTTTTATGACCCCTCAAGACTGTTTAAAATGATTTCATTGTCCGACCAGCCAGAGATAATAAAGCACTTGAGAAGATCATAACATAAAGATGTTCCTGCATCAGTATTGATTTGCCTACAGGAAAAAAATCACAGCACAAATGATGCAGTTGTTAGAATCCTGTCCTTCATTTAGAAGCTCTCTCAAAGTCCTGTGGCCACACTGATTTTTATTCAGTTTAGTTCTGCTTCTAATATGACTCATCCACTCTCTACTTAGAAAATGGAGCCTTTTTTAATTAAGATGACAGGCTTGTGAACAGGTGTGATCAGCATCAGTGGCACAGCTGAAACACTGAATAATCCCAGATCAGACCTCTTTTACCATACATGGCCATGACATCAGAGAGGTTGCTTTGTGCAAACACTGAGGGCTCCACATTGATGGTGAGCTTTCCTGGCACACATGTGTGAGCTGCCCCACTGACTTTTTAACTTTCAGCTGATTTCATTTAACAAGTTATCGATGTGTTCATAGCCAGGTGTTTGTGCTCAGTGCAGACTTCTTGTAACAACTTTGGTTAGATGTTCTGCTGGGATAGGAGTATATTCCAGAGATGGTGAGTGTGAAACTTGGCCCAGTATTTAGTCTTTATCATGAAAACACTGAGTGGAAAATGTTACTAAGGTTATTGCATTTTTGTCTGAGATGTTTTATCTGAGTTGAAATGTAGGAAAGCACGGAGGATATTTCTACAGAATGAATATTTTCACATCCATTTGCAGACAGCAGAACTGTTAAAATTCAAAAACGTATTTTTGTAATTCCCCCTGGCAGAGTTTGGAAGTGTGGTTTTGGTGTCTGACTCCATCAGCTGGTGATACAGTGGTCAGTGCGCTGGGCTCCAGTATTAAGAGCTGCACCGATGCTGATCCTGTGGTTCAGCCATTTCACTTTTCATCAGATTAAGCTGGTGGTGAGTTCCACAGAGCGCTGTCAGGACACAGACTGCTGAATTTCCTTTTTCTTTTTCCTGTTCACACTCTGGTGCTGCCTGTGCTCACTCTACACCCTCAGGAGTGCATGCTAAAATGGAATTTCAGCACAGTAGGTGAACGCTGTGAATGTTCAGCAAATTCAGTATTGGCTTCAATCTTTCATAACGGTATAGGAGTAGTATTGAAATTGTGGTTATCATGACAACACTGAGCACTGCATTTCTAAGTCTATCTGCAGGAGCAGTACGGGCCTGCCGCTGTGAAGATAAGTGTTGCTGTGAAATTACTGTGCAGCCTTCCAACCCTCACTCCAGTCAGGGTGTGAAGGCCGAGCCCTCATGGCCCCCAGGGCTGGTGGAACAGCGTCTGTCAGGAGCTGTGATGAGTGTTCACATCAAGGCCTTCCACTGATTACTGCTGCTCTGGCTCCACTCAACATATGAGAGGGCCACCTGCATGCCGCCACGCTTGGCTTGTCAGGAGAGATCTCGTTTGGCGAACTCTCTGACCTTCGCACCACTCCTCCTCCACAGAGCGCCCTTGACTTTGACCAAATGATTTACTAAATTCTCCTCAGCTCTCAGTGATGGAACACTTCTGTTTGTTCCCAGGCCCCGTGTGCACGTTCTAAATGACTTTGCTGGTCATGTGTTCCGTAATGAAGCGGCAGTAAAGTTTTTAGGCGTTTGGATTTCTTGTTTACAGCATCATTTTAAATCAAATTCTTCTTCTTTTCCTTTCAGTTGCTTCCATTTTGGTGATTTAATATTGATTGGAATAGTTGATCAAGCTCTTTTTTCAGTAGATTCTGGATTTGATGCACAGTAAGAAAACTGCCATCTGAGCAGAATGTTGTTCATCTTCTTCCACTTATTCAATTCAGTTCAATTCAGTTTTATTTATATAGCGCAAATTCACAACAAAAGTCACCTCAAGGTGCTTCACACTGTAAGGTAAAGATACTGTAGTGTTAAAGAGAAAACCCCAACAACCTGATGATCCCCTATGAGCAAGCACTCGGCGACCGTGGGAAGGAAAAACTTCCTTTTAACAGGAAGAAACCTCCGGCAGAACCAGGCTCAGGGATGGGCAGCCATCTCATCCTATTCAGGGTGGTGGGGGGCGCTGGAGCCTATCCCAGCTGTCATTGGGGAAAAGGCGGGGTACAACCTGGACAGGTCAAGCAGTCTATCACAGAGGCAACACAGAGAGACAGACAACCATTCACACCTACGGTCGATGTTAAAAGGAAGCTGCACTCTGTGGCTCCTAAACAGAAATTTGTGGGATGATTTTGTAATGTCCACGTTGTCCCACCCTGATCAACAGTTAACTGGGAAACATATGCACTTGTTGCACTGATGCATGTGCAGTTTTGCATGACAGCTTTAACTGTGCTGGTTGTGGCAGGTGTAGTTAAAGTGTAGGTAGGTTTTTCTTGGCTGACTGTGTTCTTAATGTAAATTAGCATGGCATTTGTTCAAGTGCTCTGGTAGAATGAGTCACAGACACTTCCAAAGCTCATTCTGGAAGCATTTCTTAAAGTAAGATTTGGCTGGGGACTTGAAACATGTCCACTGACCATCGTTCATACAGCACTTCATTCTGTACATTTTAAATGCTTTTTCTGCTTCTCGCTCAAGGATGTTTCAACACATGAACCAGAATTGATGTCTGTGTAGTGGTTCACAGATTCCACCTCATGCAATATCAAGTTCATTCCCTGCTTTGTTTCCTCAAGTAAATGGACTGGTTACTTATATTGCCCTGGGGATCAAACCACCAACCTTCCAGTTAGAAGACAACCTGCTCTATTTCCTGAGCTACAGCTGCCCCAAAACCACATGACGACAGTCCCCACTCTGTAGACCAGATCGTTCTTCTCCTGTTCATTCAGTATAATCCAATACTTCCTGTACATATTTCAAAATAAAGCCTGAGTTTCAGCAGTTCTGAGAGAGAGAAATCAAAATGAAACAAAGTTACAGTTAGGGCCATAAGTATTTGGACACGACTCATTGTTTTGATATTTCAACATGTAACTGAAGTGCAGACTTTCAGCTCTATTTGAGGATGTTTCACCACCATCAGACTATGTCCTCAGATGATGTCAGCAGCAGTCCACCCCCTCTGTATGCAGTGTGATCCCTGTTGTATGCATAAGGGACTTCTTCTTTAACCCCTTCACCTCTGGTGTCCACCATCTGGTTCTGAGGTTACTGCGAAGCCAGGCACCTTACTACTGCAAGTCCATACAGATGCCTCACCAATACTTATGCAGAACATGGTCCAATCAGATTCGATGTCTCCAGCCTCACAGACCGGAGCTTCTGCTAGACATGCCCAGCACATGAGTACAGCAGGGCAGTCCAGCATCCTCTCCCACCAGCTCTGCACATCTTTTCACCACGGGGTCCAAAACACGCAGCTGCATAAAATTATGTTCCTCCGAGAGAACTGCTGCTCACTGGATATTTTCTCTTTTTCAGACCACTCTCTGTAAACCCTGGAGATGGTTGAGAGGGAAAATCCCAGCAGATCAGCAGTCGGTGAAATACTCAAACCAACAACCATGCCATGTTCAAAGTCCCTTAAATCACCCATCTTCTCCACTCTGATGCTCACTTTGAACTTCGACAGGCTTTACCACGTCTACACACCCAGATGAATTAAGCTGCTGCCACATGATTGACTTATTAAAATGTTTGCACTAAGGAGCAGTGGGATAATTATACCTAATGAATTGGCCATACTTATACAAACACATCACTTTGACAAGAAAATGTTAACCCAGTGTCTTTAAGATCTTTTTTTCCAACAGCATGGGATGGTCCTCTACAGATGCGTTTAGCTCACTTAAAACATGTTAAATGCACATTTTCACTTTTTTGCTGTCCGTTCTGCTAACCATTCCACTGAACTATGTAAGCATTTTGTGCGGCTGGAAACCCTGTGTTGGAAGTTGAAAGCGGACACAGAGACAGTTCAGCTCATTGCAAAGATATGACTCATCAGAGCATATTTGGTCCTTCAGTTGCATTTGGACATGGAAACGTGGGTGTGTGCAGCCATCTGAGTGTATATTTGCAGTGCGCAGATGTAGATGTGTGTATGCATGTGTGGGTGTGAGCCAGCAAGTAAAAAGAGGATAATCTCAGTTTGCACTAGAAAGTATTCTGTAATTTATTTTATACTGTTTATCTCTGTGTTTGTTGTTATCTGAATAATAATATTGCATAATGACTGTGCATGAAATGATGTGCAAATGTGCACAGCGGGGTTCTGAATTCATCTGGAATCTCTTCTATTTTTGGTCGTTAGTATCTGTGTGATTATGCTGTATATCAGAGAGATTATCACATGTGCAAAGAACAGGTGTGTCATTGTCGCTACAGTAACAGCAATGCAGTCAACATTTACATATCAAGCTAGACTGAGTGGTCAGTTTCCTATTTTATTTGACCAATGAGATATGCTAATGTATGGCCATCCCATAAAGATAGTGCTTATTGCCCTGGTGACCTGTTGTTACAGCTCATGCCTTGTCTCTTAGCACCTGCTGTCTGATGCTCTGTTGTTGAGTTATTACACCGTGTTCGCTGATGACAGGACTACAACATGATTGCAGCATTATTTTTCCATCTATGCAGAGAAAATTTTCTTTAGACTATCCAGAAACAGATCACTCCAGTCTCTCCTGGAGGAGTCAGTAACTGGCAACCTCTATTATGGAACAAAACCATGCAAGATAAACACAAGAGTCATGGCAGTTACTGGCTGTCAGCTGTTTTGCATAAGATGTTAATTTCCAAATGATTTCACTCCAACGTGGAAATTATTTCATAGTTTTGGTCACGATTCCAGCCTTAACTGAATTGTTCTCAAAAAGGAACGTAAAAGCAGAACAGCGGCACGGTGGTTAGCACTGTCGCCTCACAGCAAGAGGGTCAGGGTTCGAATCCAACAGCTGGTCAACGTGGGCTCTTCTGTGTAGAGTTTACATGTTCTGTGTGGGCGCTCCGGCTTCCTCCCACAGTCCAAAGAAGTGCCCCATGACAGCTGGGATAGGCTCCGGTGACCCTGCATTGGATCAGCAGAAGAAGATGAATGGATGAAGGAGTGTAGCGTGTTCAGGCAAAATGCTGATTGGCTAATCCAGACTTGACTACCATCCAATCATTCTGCCTTTGTGACACATCCTCACAGAGCCCTGAACTACGAAGCCAGTTCAACAAACCCAGGATATCTTTCCATTATCTGGATCCACTTAACCTAACATCGGTGATCAGGATGAGCGGTCACGTGTAGGTTTTTATAAACTTGATAAATTAAGGAAGCGTTTATCAATCCAGCTACAAGCACGTTCACAAGAAAGGGGTGGAGCTGGCAGCATCTGACCAATCAGAGGCATGGATAATCTGGCAGCAGAGCGGCTGATTTTACAAAAGAAGATAAAATGCTAAAATTGGAAAAATATGAAGCTTTTAAACAAAGACAGGCTGCAGATAAAACAGCAGCACGAGTGTAACAGGTCAAACTCTGTACAGTAGTTTAGTATTAGAGCTCTGTATGAATGTGTGAGTGATTTAAGATGGAAAAGATCTACTATATGAATACAGCTGAGCATGTTTGAAGCAGTAAGTTAAAAAAAGCTGACTGAGTTAGAGTATCACAGCTCTGTCATTCAGACACAGGAGAGGCTGACAGATTACAGTTGTTATTCATTAAATTCATCTTTAGATAAAGGTTTTATTCTTTCAGCTGCATCCCTGTGCCATTTAACGCCCAGACAGCAAATAAACAAACAGAAAAATGAAATTCAAATGTAGATTTAGTCCATATGCAAATCATATTTAAACTACAAATCAGAAACATAAAAATAGGCAGCCTGTTTAGGATCATATATTAAGACGTATAGAACAATAAAACTGGTGTAAAATTGTTTGCAGCCAACAGGAATAAAATCTATAAAGTTTCTTTAGAAATATGTATTTATTATTGATCCTCAAAGAGTTTTGATGCTTTAACAGACCCTCCTACAGAGGTCTGAGGGATCGTCCAGGACCAATGATGCAATCTTCCTGGCAACTGATGGATCAGTAACCAATGATTTCATACCTGCTGATCTGTAATCTAAAACTTAACCTGCTCCAGAGCAGGTTAGGCCTGCAGCATGTTACCCCCCCCCTGCACAATATTAATCACGTCCCAAAGCAAATGTCCCCCTTATGCAGGGAGTCTCCTCTCCATTCTCTTCATTAATGTGGTTGCAAAAACACCACCTCTTTAAAACGCCAGACGAATGAGATAGTGTGCACATGCGCAAAATCCAGCTGTTCTAAATGTTGTGGTTTATATAACACCCTTATGGCAAGATTAGTTCCAACAGAAACATGAACATTACTTAAATCCTCTGAAAAAGCAAAGTGCTTTCATGCTGATTCATTACCATTACCTTACATTTACATGGAAACTAGAGGGCGACACATTTTATTTTGGTTCAGGAAATATTAACATCATCCTCAGATTCTTTTCGTCTTGCGTTTACTCCACTGTAACAGCGTGAATGATAGCGATACATGTTGACAGACATGAAAAATAAGCTGGAGAGAACCTGTGTAAAGTGTGCTGCTCTTATACAGAAAAAATGTGCAGATGTTGATTCCAGCTGTTCCCCCTCCTTAGAAACCATCACAGGCTGCCCCACTGGGACCAGAACTTTATTAATATCAGTTTAGTCAAGTTGTTGAAGATGCTGATTTTTGTCAGGTTCATGTACCAACAGTCATGTCAGAGAAGCCAGGATGTGAACAGGGACTCAACCAGAAGCTTTCAGTTTACTAGCTGTCTCCTGTAGTCTCTGTCTCCCCACGATTGCCCACTAGTTGCAGGTTATATCTGGCCCTGTGACTTACATGTCTTGGACTGTAGGAGGAAGCTGAGGACTTGAAAAGAACCCCAGCAGATTGATAAGACATTTTTTCTAGAGCAGGAATGCAATCATTCAGACCGTCAAACAAGCAAACCAAGTTATTCTAAAAAAAATAAGGACTTTGGGAGAAATTGCATATTTAGTCACCTTTTTCATGCTTAGCTGAATTCATTCCAAATGAAAGTTCAACTTTTGTTGGTCTGTCAGCCTGCTGTTTTACTTTTGTGAGTAAATGTCATCAAATAACACAAGCAATAAGCCATGAAAAGGTTTAATCACTTCTTACAGACACACATCACATACTGATTTTCTGTCTCCACTCCTTTTTCTGCCTTTCTTGATCTTCCTGAAACAAACCTAACCCTCACCCCATGAGCAAAAAGTGAAAAGTCAAGGATCAAAACTGTTTGAAAGCCTGTGGCTGTGATGACAGCATTTGAGTTGGGTCAGAGTCTTGCCAGATCCCTATACCTCAGCTAACCTAAGCAGTCCTGTGGGTAAAATCCAGCAGAGACTGCTTAAAACTGATTCACACGACACATTACCCCATGAGGCTGCCACGGAAACTTTCAAGATAAGATAAAAGTTTGATGATTCCTGTAGGCATTAGATAAAGCTTTCAAATTTGGCAGACAGGAATTTAAAGGGATCCCACAGTAAAGCGATTTAATGGATGCTTTAGGGAAATTATTTTAAGATTTTGATAATCTCATGGAAGAAATGGTTGGGTCTGTGGCTCCATCGTAGATGTTTTTAACCTGCTTTGTGCACTGGTGCTTTCTGAGCTCTGTCAGACAGGCCTGGTGAAATTTATGAACATGAACTTTAATCAGTCTGTCTTTCAATTTTCTTCTTCTCACACAGGTTCATATGTATGACTCTATCATGGACCACATCATCTACTACCTACTGGTCCTGGGAGCTACAGTGATGATCACCCATGCGTGCCCCAAATATTGTGTATGCCAGAATCTTTCTGAGTCCCTGGGGACACTGTGTCCCTCCAAAGGCCTTCTTTTTGTTCCTCCAGACATTGACCGCAGCACAGTGGAGCTCCGGCTTGGAGGCAACTTTATCCTTCGCATCACTCAGCAGGACTTTGCCAACATGAGCGACCTGGTGGACCTGACCCTCTCCAGAAACACCATCAGCTATATTCAGCCTTTCTCCTTTGGTGACCTGGAAACTCTGCGTTCACTACATCTAGACAACAACCGCTTAGTGGAGCTGGGCCCTGATGATTTGCGAGGCTTGGTCAACCTCCAGCATCTAATTGTTAACAACAACCAGCTGGGACAAATCCATGACAAAGCTTTTGAAGACTTAGCACCGGCTTTGGAGGATCTGGATCTCTCCTACAACAACCTGATGTCTCTGCCGTGGGACTCAGTGCGACAGATGATTAACCTGCACCAACTTAGTTTAGACCACAACCTCTTGGACTTTATTCCAGAGGGCACCTTCACTGACCTGGAAAGGCTGGCCAGACTAGACCTGACTTCAAATCGCTTGCAGAAGCTACCCCCAGATCCCATTTTTGCCAGGGCCCAGGATTCACTGATCCTGACTACACCATATGCCCCCCAGCTATCCCTAAGCCTGGGTGGGAACCCACTGCACTGTAACTGTGAGATGCTATGGCTGCGTAGGCTTGAGAGAGATGATGAACTGGAGACTTGTGCTTCTCCGCCTGCCTTGAAGGGACGTTACTTCTGGAATGCAAGAGAGGAGGAGTTCTTGTGTCAGCCACCTCTCATTACCCAGCACACCCACAGGATGCTGATTTTAGAAGGCCAGACGGCCAGCCTAAGGTGCGAAGCAACCGGAGACCCTTCACCTACCATCCACTGGATCTCACCTGATGATCAGCTGCTTGGCAACTCCTCCAGAACTACAGTCTATAGTAATGGAACTTTGAGCATCACCATCACCACCTCCAAAGACTACGGCACCTTCACTTGCATTGCTGCTAACGTGGCTGGGGAGTCCACTGCCTCTGTGGAGGTGTCCATTGTCCAGCTCCCACACCTCAGCAATGATACTGGGCAGCCAGCACAGCCAAAGTCACGGCTCTCTGACATCACAGGCACCACCCGAGTTAGCAAGAGCCAGCCAGAGAGGGCAGTGTCTATCTCGGAGGTGACAGCTGTTTCAGCACTGGTTAAGTGGACAGTGAACAAGTCAGCACCAAAGGTGAAGATGTACCAGCTCCAATACAACTGCTCTGATGATGACGTTCCAATCTACAGGTAAATACATTTTTTTAATGAAAGTATTATATCTGTGTTTGTAAAAGTGTCATGGTAATTTCTTTGGTGAAAAGGGCCCATTGATATTCTTACAAGTGGAACACTAATGAGATGAAGGGGATGTAAAAAAGGGGCAGCTTGGAGGTCAGTACTGTTCAAAATGAAGAGCTATATGGATGACAAATTTGAGACAGAACATAAATGGATCCATCTGGCATGACAGAGACTATAAGAACTGGCTGATTTAGAAAGAGGCCTAAAAGTAAGCACTACAGTGGATGTACACACACTGCACCAGCTCTGCCCCATACTCAGACAGTATTCAGACTGGCTGGATAAGATATAAAGTTAAAGATTCCAGTGACTGTTAACAGTGTATCAGTTAAAGATCCACAGGTTTTGTTCAGGAGATGCTGGAGAACCTGCTGGATATCTAAACAGTAGTGTGGCTCCATCTGTTTTAGTGTAACGGCTGATGATAATATATCAGATAATGTTGTTCATCTCATTGTGCTGCACCTCGAAGGATATAAAAAGCAGTTTATTCAGCTTTAATTTGTTTTGTTTCGTGTAAGCTGACATTTCTTAGATGCATCAAAGAAATGAAACAGCTCTCTTGTGGCTCTGAAATCATAGCAGTCTTGTTCAGTTTAAAAATTACAGTCATCACTGTAACAGTGTCCATATCAGAATTATTATAGTTTTATATTTTCTCATTCGTTTTTTTATTTTTGTTTCGTTTTGAGCTTTTGTTTTTAACTCGGTTCAGTTCTGATTCTGAGTTTTGGTTCGTTTCTGCAGCAGGTTTGCTCATTTCCGTTTAGTTTTTATTATTTAAAAATGTTTAGTTTTAGTTTTCTTGATTGTTATATGGGTGGTATTTGTCAGGGGAAGATTTGGAATGTTCGATTTAGAAATTACATCACAAACACAACACTTTGCGAAAACAGTTGATTCTCAGTGGGGTAGACATTCTGACTCTCAGTAAACAGAAGCACCAGAGACTCATCAGACAGGCTGTCTTACTGAATTTTGTCAAACTGACAAAGACTCAAACTAAGCACATTTCCTATATTTTTTATTTCAGTTCATGATCATACAATCTCCTGTTAGTTAGTTTTAATTGTTACCAAAAGTCTAGATTTTATTTTTATTTAGGTTAACTAAAATTATGTTTCTCATTTAGTTCTAGCTAACTATAATAGCCTTGGTCAGTATTGTTTCTGTTTTTTGTAGCACTCAGTACTTCTTTATGACTGATCTGTGGGTGGCTGACCACAAAACTGAGGCATCCTGAACAAAAACAGGTCCATCTTCAGATCAGTTCTGCAGCACTGACAGACACTGAACCACTTCCCAGTGGATGGGGAGTAGCACTTTTTCATGATATGTTATATTGGCACACCCAAAGGATCTACCTACCATTCAACAACTGCGTTGTCCTTCAGGGATTGCAGCAGAAACAGATTCCCTTCTTGAACACCTGCTCATCATCAGAAGTCTCCTTCACGAACCGGTGTTCATTTATGCTCAGCACTCCAGAACCATGGAGAGTTCCATGTTCAGCAGGCTGAGTCCATTAGCATGTGATGTGGATGAAACAGTATCAGACGAGGCTAGTATTCTGCTGCCACAGCTTTTATAATGAATCTGGTCACATCAACACAATCTTCACTCACCAGATTTACCTTTACAAAAATAACAATAATAAAACGGAGCTATACAAGAATATGACCTTGTCCAAGGTCACATCTAAATCAAGCTTTTAATTGTCATGGAGCCACTCTTACAACTTTTTGATTATACCCGCGTTAAGATTTCCTAGACCAGTGGACTTAAATGCAGGATGTGGAAAAAATTAAAAGTTTCTTACAATGAGCTGATAAAGTGCAACAGTATGGTGTCAGGTAGGTATCCAGTGGTACCCAGAGAAAGCCACCCACAGAACTGAGGCACTGGCTGACACACAGTGGGAGAGTCTGTAACACAGACTGGTGGCTTGGAGTAAGAAGAAGATAGAAAGAAGTATTGTCACTGGAGGCATGAGGGACTATGACAACCTGGTGTAAGTAATAGTATCATCTCATAGTGAAAGTGAAATGCCCAACACTGCATTCAGACTCCTACAGTACAGCGACAAGAAAAAGTCAGTGAACTCTTCTTATTTCTGTATTATTAAAAAGTCACAAATGTAGAAAACACATCACAAGATGGTTATGTATGTAATACCTCTGGATCTCCTCCATCAAAACTGCCAAAAATCACCAAACTCACCAACACTATCCAAACCTCTCTCTCCGCACAACCCAACATTGTTGAAGAATAATGATGCACCTTATAATACTTTGTTTAGTGCCAAACACACAGCTGTCAAACCAAAGAAATGCTCTGAGCCAATGAATCACTTCAAAGCATTTCGAACCAGTGAAGCATGAAGTGAACCCACATCTGACGCTTCAAACGTCATTGGTCATGTGACCGTGGTGTTTTGATACACACTCTGAAACAGTGTTTTGAATCATTCCGTTTCAGGATGAGTGACACAAGCTCTGAAGCCTCAGTATCATTGGCCCATCACTAACAGAAAGCGACAATCATAACTGGGAACCTAGACACTAGCCTGAACTTAACAGAAGAACGACACAGCCGGGTGATACTGAACAGACAGAGGGGACTAATAATAGTTAAAACAAAAATGGAGGCCAGAGCTAAGCTAAAAAAGGAACTGAGGCTCAAACCAGGCTAAAACCATTATCAAAATCATACAAAACTTCAACACAAAATTCTATGACCATGACGTCATCAGCTCCTCAAAGTACTTCTACCATCTTCTCAACACACTCTCTTCACTTGTTAGTACATTTCCATCTCTATCCTTATTCACTCTAACCTGCTGCACTTCTTTTCAGCTCTGTTTCTGTTTAGCCAAGTTACAAGTCCTTCTCTCCTTCCTTGATGTTCAGCCACTCATTGCAACTCACTGTAAGACTTTTCCTTTGTGACTTCTCTCTTGGCTGTGCGCCTAAACTCCCAGTACTCCTGTCTACTTTCTTCATCTCCCTGACTATCCAGCTTTTTCTTTGCCAGCTTTTCCCTTTAAATACGTAACCGTACTTCCTCATTCCACCGCCAAGTCTCCTTGTCTTCTTTCCTCTGTTCAGAGGAGACCCCAATTACCTTCTTAACCATTTCCCTCACCACCTCAGCTGTACTTTCCCAGTCATCTGGTAACTTGTCACTGCCACCCAGAGCCTGTCTCAACTCCTCCTTGAACTCTGCACAACATTCTTCCTTCCTCAACTTCCACCATTTAATCCTTGGCTCTACCTTCACTTGCTTCCTCTTCTTGCTTTCAAAGTCATCTTTCAGACCACCATCCCATGTTACCTAGCTACATTTTCCCCTGACACCACCTTGCAGTCTCCTACCTCCTTCAGGTTGCACCTCCCTGTATAAGATATAGTCCACCTGTGTGCACCTTCTTCCACTCTTGTAGGTCACGCTATGTTCCTCCCTCTTCTTGAAATATGTGTTCACTACAGCCATTTCCCTCCTTTTAGCTAAATCCACTACCATCTGTCACTGCTCTAACAACATTCAGCAACACACCTTCAGTTTCCAGCTTTGAAGTCATAATTCTGTCTGACAGTCTCATCCAAGAAAAAGGTTAGTCATCACAATAACAGTTTGAGTAAAACTATAAAAGCATGAACTGAAAAACCAGATGTTAAGTGACACACCTCATGGCTGAGAATATCTGCGTTATTTCATCTCATTTATAGGACTCTAACCGCAGGTCTGTTGAAAGTCAAAGAATTAATGAAAATAAATGTATTGTAAATTGAATGCATTAACAGTAAATGGCTGTAAATCAGATGTTAGAACTCCCATCCATGTAGAAGATATAGAGATGCTTTGTTTGTTTGTGTGTGTGTGTGTGTGTGTGTGTGTGTGTGTGTGTGTGTGTGTGTGTGTGTGTTTGTTTGTTTGGGTCTGTGGGGGGCTCAGGTGGTCTGGGTTGCCTCCTGCTGGCTGCTGGGGTCTGGTTGGTGTGGTTGCAGCTTTCCACCCTCGTTAGTATTATCCTGTGACAAACAATTAGGTTCCATTCAATTTTATTTTTATAGCACGATTGAGAACAAAAGTCACCTCAAAGCTCTTTGCACTGTAAGGTGAAGACCCTACAGTAGCAGAGAAAAAACCCAACAATCAGACCATCCCCTATGAGCAGCACTTTTAACAGGAAGAGACATCTGGTAGAACCAGGCTCAGGGAGAGGCAGCCATCTGCCTCCACACACACACACACACACACGCATGCCAAATCTCACACTGACCCACTCACACACATGCACTAACATAGGTCACTGGTTGTCATCGTTTTGTTTCAGAAAGGCATCGAGCTGCTGGACAGGACAGGTTCAAAAACAGAAGGGAAGAAACAAAAAGTGGTGCATAAGTGTAACTGAGGCCAACCTTGTATGATTGCCATTGTGATTTTATGGAAAAGTTTTCAGGGTGCTCCTTCATGCATGCATGAGCACCCTGAAGGAGTGCTTGTCTGCTTATGCTCATTCTTCTTTAGAACACAGAGGGAAAAAATGTTATCCCATCACTTCCAACCTCTGAATAAAATATAAAAATGCACCACCTCATCCCTGCTCATGAATAGCTGATAATGTTCTGCTCTCTGTGCTCATCATACTTAGCTGTGCAGCTGTGGTGAGAGTGAGGCTTCCTCGTGTGGCTGCTGTAGTGCACGCGCACTACAGCAGCCACACGAGGAAGCCACAGCTGCAGCCATTCAGTGATATTTCAGTTCATTTGCAACATGTTTGCAAAGGAATACTTAACCACATGATGGACAGTGTCACATGTTGCAGGAGTTAATGCCTGTCAGTGAGATTTATGTTGGGACTGAAAGCGAGCACCAGAGGCCAGCTGTGTTACTGTTAACTGAAGCGTAAAGCCTGTTGGATCAATGGCCTCTATACTGGAAAACACTTCATCAGTTCCCTCAATCATTTCAAAAGACAAATAACTCATCACACTAATTTTAATGCTTATCAAATCCTGATCAAGCTTTTGGTTCGTAAACCTGAGCAAGTGAATGTGAGTGAAAACAGAACTGAATCAGTGACCAAGCAAAAAAAAAAGAGCAGAACTCAAAGGTTTGACAGGGCACACAAACCAGTCTCCTCACTGACAAACCACTGAACTCAGTGAAACAGTGCCAAAGCCGGTCATCAAGGACTGCTGTGTAACAGTGAGACACGAGCAGCACCAAACACAATGGCAGCAACTGACATGAGAACATGATGGAATAACTTATGACCAATGGTGGAAAAACAAAGCATGTTAAGCATAGAGTATGTAGAGAATAAATACAAAGTGGCATGTGAACAGTTAAAGCTGCTGTGCCTGTGGTAGTGCTTGACTGTATTGTGTTCAAAAGTGCCTTTAAAATGTCAGCCTGCTCTTACAATTCAATTCAGTTTTATTTAAATAGCCCAATTCACAACTGAAGTCACCTCAGGGCACTTTGACAAGCTCAACGAAAACTGAAAATGCTGAAACTCCCTAAAAATCTTCTCTGAAAAGGCAGAGCTGTGGTTTGGGTTGCAGTAGAAAGTTCACATGTTCGACATAAAGTGCTCAGTGAGTGTATCTCAGGAGCAACTTACATTTACACCGGAGTTACTTTTAAATGAATCTCTCAAGGACAGTAATAACAGCCTTTCTGCATCTTTGTCAGTAGCACAGGTGTGAAGGGAACTCCCTCAGGCTAACTTAAAGGGTGCAGCAGCACACGGTAAAAATTCAGCAAGAGAGTTTGGCTGAATGACAAAAGCCTTTAATACCGATGGAGACAGCAGTGTCACTTATTTCATGTTTGAAAAGCATGTCAGTATGCAGGTGAGTGTGAAGTATGACACAGTCTCGAGTGCCCTAAAAGCTTAGAGTTTCTTTTTCTCCTAATGTGTCCTGCAATATAATGGAAGTCCATGCTTTTATACTGTAGTAAAAAAATACATACATGCATATCAGATGCTAAAAACATCTGATTACTTCATAATTATATCTTTTTTTACGTGTAGGAAAAGAAAATCAGAGAAGCTTCACTGTGGCTGTGCACAAACAGTCCTGGTAAATCTTGATGTTGCATTTACAACATGAAGTAAAAGTACCAGCTCAGCAGCGTGCACAACTAAAACTCTTCATTCCAAAACTAAAGTCCTGAAATATTATAAGTAAACTGCTGTAAATGTGCTGTTTGAAGCTATGACATGAGCTCGAATGGAAAGTCAGAAGATGCCGTTTATGGCTTTTCCATGTTGGCTTCATTCGTGAGAACCCTGGAGGTTGTTACTTGGGTGGGGCCATGCTGCCTTTGTCTTGGAAGGGTGGCTTGGTTTGCAACAATGTTTAGTGGAGAGGTGCGTGTCAAAGTAACAGCCGCATGAATGGCAGGAACCAAAGTTTCATATCATCTGTCAGTGGTTCCAATGGGTTTTAATATGAGTGCTGCATCATTTGACATCATATGTTATGTCTGCAGATTCTCCTGCTGCCCTCAGGTGGGCAAAACAAACCACATCCACTGTGGTATACTTACCTTGAAACATGATGTGTATTTCACTTTAGGCTTTGGTGGGCTTGTATCTGTGCCAGGATCGTTATAATTGAGAGCTGAGTGCCCAGTATTTAAAGGCATTACACCAGTCACTTAAGCAGAGGCTTCAACACAAACCCCACACCTAGGATGGGGCTATTTTCAGTGCATCTTTCTTAATGCACCCATCATTTACAAGCAGGAAATGATTTATAACAACCAGAAGACGTCAAGAGTATGAAGCCGTGCACCAACAGAGTCATGGATCATTTAATCCTCCATTGTACAGCTGCAGTTTAAAAGTGAGGAGAAGCCAGTTAGAAACCATCAGGGATTTTGCTTCCATAAGCATAATCAAATTTCCCAGCAGCTACCCAGAGGTTTGTGTGAATCAGTGGGGCAGGATACAGAAGACAGTCACACACAGTGAATACTGCTTCAGGCAGTTGTGGAACATGTAGTTTAATGGTTGTGGACAGGAACGATGCAACCTGGAGTCGTGATGTATTTGTTTTGTCAGCTCTTTCTGTGAGCAGTGAAAATATGTATAATATTCAAAGTGTAACTGACAGATCTCTCACAAAGGAGCCGCTCTTCTTTTCTCCCTTCCCCTTATTAACTCTGATTAATGCTGTGGCCTCACACCATCATCTGGAACGAAGCAGACCACTCCACAAATTGCCTTTTGAAAGCCCCAAGGGGCGGGAACAACTTTTATCTCCCCCATATAAGAGCAGGCATAGGTTTCCCCGGACTTGGTCTTTCTTTCTGTGAATTAAAATGAATTAGCCATTCTCTGCTGACAACCTGAAATCAATTAGAGCCAGAAAAAGGAGCACACAGCCAAAGTATCGGTGGGCTGAAGAAGTTCTCTCCCAATCAGAGGCAGCCAGTTAATGAATTGAAGCACAAGTTGTTGGAGTGGTACAACTTTTATTTTATTGGAAAGCCGCTTCTTTTGTTTGAACACCAGTGACTAATTGGGTGAGAGCAAATCCTGTGGAGTTTTTTGATTCTGGGCTCATCTTTGATGTTCACCGCATATCAGACATGTCTCCTGCCAATTACAATGAGCAAACCATAGTAGGAACCAGATTTCTGCAGTCTATACTGTAACTCAAAAGGTTCTGAAAGCAACAAAATATAATTTAATCAATATATTTAATACAGAGTTAAAACAGCATTTCTATTCTGATTCAAAATCCACAAGAAGAAAGCCAGAAAACATTCACCGGACTCCCTGTGTGACTGTTTCTTTCACAGCTGTGATGCTTTCATGCTCCCAGAATCTGTCCACACACATGCCTTTGTGGTCATTGTTGCTACTGTAGTCTACAGAACCACACACAGCCACCATGACTCAGACACAGACAGACTGACTGGCTGAAAACAATCCCCGTCATGCCATCATCACTGCTAATCAGCCCCACTGTAAGACAATACAGAATCAAATGAAGCTGCGCTACAGCATAAACAATGATGTGTTTTTATGTTGGTTGTTTTTTAGCACTGAAGCTGAAAAAGCACATCAAACTGGCAGATATTTCACAGAGAATAAGAAAAGACGTGCATGATATACTAAACCTATCATATATTAATTTCAGTTTAGCTCTTTGCCAGAGGTGCTCAGCTAAGAAGATCTGTCATATCTGCCGCAGACCTTCTTACCTAACCAGCTCCCTTCTCCCTTCAGGGGAAACTGTGGGTTTGGAAATGAATGAGTGGTAATATTAACCAGAAGCGAGTGTAACTGCAGAAGTATGACTTCCCCGTCGCTGCTGCCGGCCACTGAGCAGCTGGCCTCAGGCACTTTTTCTCTGGGAGCCTCAATGTCTTGATGGTGCTCACTGGAGCAGGAGGAAACACACACACACACACACACACACACACACACACACATCTGTGTGTACAGCAGTACTCTAAAATTCAATACCCTTAACACCAAACACACTCCCTTATGTTGTAGTTCTTACCACAAAGACATCTGACAGTTCCCTCATCCTAATCCAAAATAGACTGGCCTAAACAAAATCTGCTGCACTTTCCAGGCATTCTGTCCCTTCTGGGGTTTTCCACTTATTTATTGATCACTGGTCCAGGGCAATGATATCAAATGGGCTCGCTGCTCACTGCAGCAAGACAGATGGGTCTGGGAGATAAAACCAATTACTGCTGGCTGTCTGTTAAAGCAGCAACTGCAGCAACTCAGCAGTGGACTGAAACTCCAGGGAACGGAAATGGAAAGCCTCACTCTCATTTCATAAAAGATTTGCATGACCTGCTGTAGCAATTAGTTAACTGTGTACTTAAGTAACATGTATTCCCTGTTCAGGTACTGATGTCTGAGTCATTTATGGACTATAATGCATAAGTCATAGTCATCATCTAATCACAGTGATTAACCTGTGAACTGTCTTTCTGTTTGATAAGGATGATTCCAGCCTCCAACAGAGCTTTCCTGGTGACGAATCTGGTATCGGGGACCCGCTACGATCTGTGTGTGCTGGCCGCCTGGGATGACACTGCCACCACGCTCACAGCCACCAACGTCGTGGGCTGCACACATTTCTTCACCCAGGATGACTACCCTCAGTGCCAGTCTCTGCCCAGCCAGCTGCTGGGAGGTACCATGATCCTGGTGGTGGGGGGCATCATCGTGGCCACCCTGCTTGTGTTTATTGTCATCCTTATGGTGCGATACAAGGTTGCAGATACTGAACCACCCTTGGGAAAATTAACCAGCGTCATAGACACACATGCTCAGACCAACGGGGGTCGACTCGGACAAAATGGACTTCTCATTCTCCAGTCTCAGCCTCCATCTCCAAAGGTCAAGCCCAAAGTGACTCGGCGGGAAGACGTGGTGGATTTCAAGTGCGGGTCCCTTCAGAGCAGCCTCACCTCCTCCTCTTCTTCTTCAGGCTCCATGGCCGGAGGCTCCTACAGCCCCAACAGCACTCTTGCCAACATTTGGATGTCAGCTAACCCCAAGCCCAGGTCCAACCTGGATAACCTCCTTGGGGCCTTTACCTCACTGGAGCTACGGGGGACACAGGGCCGCGAAACAGGAGCCTCTAGCAGCGTTATGATGCCCCACACAGACCGGGAGCCACTGCTGGGCCGGACGCTGGACTCCAGCCTCAGCCGGATCCTTGCGCTACCTCTGGACTCCAAGCCAAAAAGGAGTATGTCCTTCGACATGGGAGATGTAACAGGCACAGCTGCCGCTCAGCTCTGCAGCAAACCCCGCAGGATTAGTAGTGTCTGGACTAAGAGGAGCCTGTCTGTAAATGGCATGCTGCTGCAGTGCGAGGAGGAAGGGGACACGGGTGGGAGCAAAGGAACGATAGACAGTCCTGACTGGGTGATGGAGAGTACTGTTTAGGCATGATGGAGAACCATCCCATTGTCAAACACTGCCCAAACTGATGGCCAACAGTTATGCCAAACAGACCTGCTGGTCTAAGAACCTGTGCCCTGCATGAAGCACACCTCTCTCTGCTAACCGCTAAGACTCATGGGAGACGAGAGGTGCTCAGAGTCACAGCCAAACACCAAGGACAGAGACTTTGCCTCACTCTCTGTACAGAGATTGATCAGTAATGTTTGAATGGAAATGACAGAGCAACAATGCTGCTCTGTGACAAACATGCTGTTCAAACTGATGCTTGTGAACTGCTGTTATATTGTAAGTATGGAAAATTTCTATTTTTTTATAAACATTGCTGCTGGTGTTTGCCTGGATCGAGGCAGCACCAGAGGTGACACTGTCATATCTTCTACTGTAAATTCAAACTCATTTTAGCTACCCCATGATGCAGTTCAGCATCATTGGGACTGGCACTGACGGGTGCAGTATATACATATATATGTTAATGTGATGCTTTGACTCAGTAAGATTTAAGAAAAAAACATGTATAGACAAAGATATAAACAAAAATATATTTACTTTCTATACAGAGTATATATTTCAGGGGTCATTCAGTAATTCTGTATACAGAATATCATATGTGACTGGATAGATTATAAAACACAATCATCTCCTTAACTATGGCTGTATTATATTGTTTTAAAAATGCCAAATATTGTGAAGGGAACTGGTGCAAAGCAGAGGGCCTTCCATAACACTTGGGCCTGTTATTTAGTGTTCATTTGAGTTTGTTTTATTCGGTAGCAAAATAGGTGCTTTTTTATGGATTTTATTATTTTCTTTTAAATTGTACTCCCTGTTCTGTTTCATAAGCCAAATAATGCCCTCAAATTATCATCATCGCACAGGTCTTTGCAGGGTACATGAAACCTTGTTTCCACAAAAAGTTGGCGATGTATGAAATGCAAACGGAAAAAGAATGCAAAGCATTCAAACCTTTTGTTCCAGTGAAATGGACAGAATATCAAAAGGTAGAAAATAAACTGTTGTATTCACAGAGTGAAAAAGTTGTGCAATGCTAAGAAAAACTTTAAAAATAACATAATTTGCAGACCAAGAGGATCCAAGTGGGGCAGAGTGTTTCAGACATAAATGAGAAAAGGTTTATGGCTGTTAAAGATTGCACAGACAGTTCAACTATCAAAAGACTCTAAAACAGAAAAATCAGAATTTTGAGATATTATCTGTCAGAAAGGTGAAAATATAATCTATGGGATCTACAGAGACTATAAAAAGCTCTGTAGAGAAGGGACAGGGCTGAAGGGCTGTGATCTTCAGGCAGCACTGAGACACACACAGTGCTACAGTGGGACTCACTGCGTGGGCTCCAGACTGCAGACCCTCAACAGTTTGTCACTGCATTCATAAATGTTAGCCAAAAATACACCAAGTGTTGTTGGGCTTCATTTAAGATGGACTGAAGCAAAGTGGGGACCTCTTTTCTGGTCTCACCAAAGTGCCATCTAATCTACAGCGAGGACAGACTGGGCGCGTTAGTGCAGTGGACTCTGAGTGTTTTTCAAAGAAGAAAATCCGTTTGTTCCATTTTCTGTTTTAAAAAAACGGCGTTCTTTTTTATTGACATTTCATACAGCGTCCCAGCTTTTGAAGAAATGGATTTATGAGTAAACTGTTTTCTCTTAGCATGTTTCATTTCAGTTCCACTAAGTCAGGGTCCCCCTTGATTTTGAGCTTTTTTTTTTTCCTTCATGTTTTGAATATACTGCTTTGGTCGAGAAAAAAGTCTCTTCTTGTGACCACTGAGTTTATGAGTTGACTGCATCTTCAAAAAAGGCCCGGATTTAGTTTAGGCATGGTGCTGGTACTCATTCTGTATGAATATACCGTTATGAAACTCACCTTTTCCAAATGCTTGACATCACATTTTGGAGAATGATTTCCTTCTTGTAATCATCATAAGCTACTCAGTGTTCACAGATTTGAAATAAGAAGGGTTTAAAGGGGTTTAAGGAGTAAAACTGATGTTCAAGCTGTTTCATTAAAGCTCATTGTGCAGGGCGTTAGTATTAAGCAGCATTATGCTGCTTACTTTTGCTGTCAGGTGTTGCATGTTTTAGCCAAACTGACTCATAAAACTGTTTGGTCCAGTGTACACAGTCATTCATTCATTTCTCACGTGTTGTCTGAATGGCTTTGCAGTACTTCTCATATGAATGTACAGAATCTGTGTATATAGAATTGTTCTTTTTTTTAAACCAGCCTCCAGCTGAAACACATGTCATCAGTTGACCTTAACAGTAGGAGCAGAAGTGGGAACCAGAAAAGCCCCTGCTCCAGTCCAACTGTGCATATTTCTTACCTGGGGCTGTAAAAGTTGTTTGTGCGGTCAAATTTGTTGTTTTTTGCTACAAAGATAAAAGTAAAAATCTCCTGAGACAGCAGAGGGATGTCAGAGCTTTCTTCCATCACTGCAGCAGGCGGGTTACACAGCCACTGAAAAAACTACAGCGCCATGAAGCGAATGAGGGTTGAGGTGTGGGAGGTGATAGCAAGAGTATAAATATTTGAACATTTATTGGGAGTGCAATGGACTGGAAAATATAAGCACTTTTTAAATCTTTCTGACCATTCAAAGCACTGAAGTGGGGCATGGCAAAAAAGTTTGGGAACCACTGAGTGCAAAAACAGCTTAACTGCAGGTAATAACCTTGCTACAACCACCTCCTGCATTAAAATGCCAAACAGGTAAGTCTCTGGACCTGCACAAGAATAAATATTGTTCACACTGCATCCTCTTTCCATTGTGGGAGTACTGCCCATCCAGACAATTACAACATTTCAGTGAGGAAGTTCTGGGTTGTCACAGAACAGGCAGAAGTCTTTATACTGCTGCCTCTGACCTACTAAATCATTTCTGCAGAGGGTTTTCTGGCACAAAGGCCTGAAGGCAAACTTGTCCCATCAACTACTCTCGCCCCCTCCCTCCTTTCCAGAACAATCTGATATGTCACCAACGCCACACTGTTTCTGCAAACCTCCATTATTCCTGTTTTTCAGATTTACACACTGGTAAAATGGAGAGAGATAGTCCGCTAGCTGAATGCAAGAGAGCCCAACATCAGACAGAAGGCAAGCATGATGACACAACATGTCAGAGTTTGCAGGATACAGGACCCAAAAGCAAGCCTTTATTCAGGCAGAAAGGAGAGTCCAATACCCGAATCCAACCTGGAACAAACAAACAGCCACAGAGAGCTCAGATAACCAGCAGGGAGACACACAGACACCCCAACAAAGGACCCAGGGGAGATAACACTGTTTCTACACACTGAGGGAATAACCAGGAAACAGCTGGGCATAATCAGGGTAATCACCTGACAGAAGTAACATTCAGGACATAAGGGACAATTAACTACCAAAGGAAACAAGGAAATAAACAACAACACTCACAGAAAGCAAGGAGACATTAACATGGAAATACTAACTGGAATGATGTGACAAAGCTGGACATCACAGAAGGGAAGCAAACACTGAAGAGGAGGCTGCTGTCACTGGAGACTGCTGCTGGCATAGTCGTGTGTGTGTGTGTGTGTGTGTGTGTGTGATCTGCAACACTAATTGTGTTCTAAGTGAAAGTGACGTCCAAGTGAATGTTGGGAAGGAAGGTTTCCTATCAGAACCTTGCATTATAATGAGATGATCAGAGCCCTGGACCAGCCAGCTCAACACACCCAGGGTATCCTTCTGTTATCTGGCTTCATTTAACCCAACATTGGCCAGCAGGATAAGCAGTCACATGAAGCTGATTACCAACATGATAAGTTACTCCAGCTACAAGCACGTTCACATGAAAGGGGCGACCTTGGCCGTGTCTGACCAATTAGGAACATGGAGTGTACTGACAGCAGAGCAGCTGATTTTACAAAGGAAGATAAAACTAAGACATGAGGAAAATATGAAGCAGTTAAATACAGAACATCAGCACAGCTGCTGCAGAGAAAACACAGGTATGAGTGTCTGTCATAAGAAGAGCTCTGTAAGGGTCTAGAAATGACTCACTACAAAGATAAGAAATAAAAGTCAGCAGAAGTGCTGTATAAGTTAAAAGTTTTAATTCTCTGTCATGAAGACACAGGAGGATCTGACGGATTGTTGTTCCATTAATGTTTAGATGTTTTACTTTTATTCTTTTAATCTTTTTTTATTTTTACTGCCAACAGGGGGAAAATTAAAGAAATAAAGTGGCATCGAGGTATCTGTATGTATTACTGATGATCAAAGACTGGATGAACCCAGATCTTCCTCTGTAGTACACACCTCTGCTGTTAGTGGCTGTCAGTGCATGCTGATGTACTGTCTGTGAAACTTCTCAGTGATTCAGGTAAAAAGATGTCTAAGTGCTTCTATAGGTGCCAAGGGTTTATTCTATGCCTTAAGCGCAATTAACTATAACACACATTCACACTGACCACATTCAGCAGGCTGTAGCTATGATTTATTGATAAGCTGACTTATATAATAAAGTTTTGACCTAATTATAAAAATCTTTCCCACTTTTCCAGTGTATCCAGCAGTATTTTGTGGTCAGCTGTGTAAATCCAGCACTGAGATCCAGTAAAACCAGAGCAGACGACTCTGACCCTTCATTTTCAGGTGACTGTCATCAAGAGCGCTCTCTGTACTGTGGACTGGAAGGTATTAAACATGTTGTTTTTCACAGGAAGCTTTCCTAACAATGGTAAATGTGATACAGACCTATAGTTATTATTGCTGAGACACACATGTGGGACTTTCTTAGATGTGGTTGAACAGCTGCTGTCTTCAAAGCTTATGGGTAAAATGCCTGACTGAAGAAAAAGCTTTAATTATCTGAAGCACATCTAATGCCTGTTATGTTATCCACTTCTGATTACTGAGTCTTATTTTCAGGACTCTGTGTGTAAAGAAAGATGCTAAATCACTGCAAGACTTGGAGGATTAGATTTCTGAGGGGAATTGGTCAGCCAGCCAACGATTGTTAATAATCTCAGAGAGAATGACCTGGCTTGTTCTTTCTAATTCGAGTTTAAAGATGCACAGTCTCTCTTTTTAGATGTCACAGCAACCCTGGAGTTTGGTTTTTCTCCACCCTCGCTCGGCCCGTCTGCACTCTCCTGAAGATTTTACCTTTGTGATGCTTTCTGCTTCTCATCAGGAATAACCTTTGTCTTGTGGGAGCAGTAGCATCAGTGCCATTAGCCATTTTGAAATTAAAGCTGGTAACAAGCTCACTAGAGTGTGTAGTCTGAGTGTTTTCATTCATACAGCACTTTCTGATTAGTCCACTTTACCGATGTCAGCAGAGATGGTCGTTTTAAAGCAAGCACAGTGGTGATCAGAGGGCAGCATCGGTCACCACAACCTGAGAAACATGTAGGTCTTTGCTACATGCTGGGAACATCCACAGTTAGCCAGAATACACAGGATACACTGGCACTGCTGTCCTTGCAGTATGAATTTTAAACCCAAATTCTATAACACAGTTAAAATCATTACACACACAGCTGATAGCACTTTAGTAATTCTTCCCAAAGGTTTGCACTGTGTTTTGGGAGCATATAGATGTTTATGAAAGCTGCTCAGCGGGAGGATCTCAATCCAAGTGCAACATATTCAGAACAGCCAGTTTTCCATATGACAGCTGTTTGCAGTTGTGCTCATGTTTGTTTGGAATGGCTGTTCCTCCTCCTTTTCTAAATGTTCTAACTTTGCTCATGAAAGTCTTCATTTAACCAGGTTTCAGTGAGAAATCTGACACAAAGATCGTTCTTGATGATAAAATAATAATGAAAATGACTTGTCAGTCAGAGACGTGACATTTAATAAAGCAAGATTTAGTTCATAAAAACCACCGTCTGATACAGCCTGTGGCAGACCGACAACAGGAGTTAAATTAGATGTATTGGCTGTGCACTTTGAATACAGTTGCTTTGTCTTATTGTAACATTGCCGACAAGGCCGCTGGCTATTTAGGATTTGTTCAGGGTGGGAGGTGGGACCCAGAGGAATATCTGATGTGATCAATACTCATTTAGTTTCAACAACAGCAAGGAAAAGTCTTTTTTTTTCAGTATCTCAGAACCACTTTTCCCATGATCCAGCATGAATAACAACCCTGCTGTTAGCTGGATATGTGGTGTTGGCAATATTTCAGTTAGCTCCCTATCAGACATGGTTAATAAAGTATTGTGATTCTGATTCATGGTCAGATGTTCAGTCTGTGTTTGCAGTATTAGTAGCCCCACTGGGACACATTTCATTTAGAGTCAGTGCTTCATATCTGTTGTGAGGTGAGATTTTAGATCGTGAAATGAGGGCAGATGGCCTCCTGCTTGATTTCGTTCCAGTTCTCCCACTGCACTGCACTACATCAGAGCAGGTCCAAGCACCAATGCAGTGCAAGCAGTTAGGATCAGTTGGAAGGCCAGATTCTGCAGGTTCTGCAGCTAATCCAGCAGTGCTGGGACACAACCAGAGGAGGACGTCAGCTGGCTCATGAATGGGTTGCTCACTGTTTGTCCATTGATGGCAATATGTGACTGCATCAGCACAGGATGGTTCACTTTCTGCTAAAACAGAATCACCAAGCTGCTGATTCTCGTGTATTTCGTTTAACATCTCAGTCTTCTGTTCAAAGTGAACAATCCTCTCAGTAAGTCTTTAATACTCTGTGCAGCTCGGTGACCTTGTTGGTTTAGGAGACATAACTTGGCTGAAGCTTTTGTGACTTAGAGCACAGCTGAGAACAGGAAACTGCTGCATCACCAGAGGCCGGCAGCCACAGTGAAGCTCATTGTAGCAGCTCTGAAGAACTGTTAAGCTCACAGAGAGACCAGATTAGGCCTGTGACTGGGGAGCAGATAGAGAGCTCTACTCTGCTGGTGCAGCTTCAAGCTTTCGCTGGCTCAGCAGCCTGAGCTTGACCCATGGCTGGACCACTGTGATGTAATGATTCCTGCGAGAGCTGCGTATTCTGATTTTTAGGATACTAATGCAGCATCTGTTATCCTGGGCACATTTGCACCAGCCAAGGTAGATGTCACAGTTAGCGGAGATTGGCTGATTGTGTGATTGATTCTGGATTTTATGCAGATTTGTTCGCTCAGCTGGTGACATCATTATGAGGTCACACAGCCTGATTTGTGAGCTGTCAGTAGATAAGAAAATCAGGTGTCAAAAAAGGTACAAAAAAAACATAATTTACATACATGTCCAGAGATTCCTTCATTTACTAAAAAGATCTGAAGCATTTTGGCATAACTTTAATATTTAAAGATAGAAACCTTTCTTTTTAGCGTGGGTTAAAGTGGGCCAAAAGGATCTGGAATGAGAGAAACAGGAATGCTCAATGACATTTGATTAACTCTAAATGTAAAGCTTACCTATATTTCCTTGATTTATGTTAGATTTTTTTTTTAAATCAGACTGTTTGTACACTATGTGTTGCTAAAGGCAACTGGTTATTTCATATACAGATCTGTTTTTGACTATAAGTGCAGTTTAAACTGGGTAGTTGCTGTCCTGTGGTGCAGTTCACAGTGATGGACTGTGGTGCTGATGCCAGACAGACTGGGGCGTCCACAGCTGATGCAAGGTGAGGTCCTGCGTAGCAACAGAGACAGTATGAGACAGAGGCATGATGCTGAGAGAAGGCTGGACAGAAATAGATGATAATAGAAAAAAACTGTTTCATCATCATCGTTTTTTTCCCTCGGAGCCTACACTCGGCCTTGGGGTGCATCTGCTCAGGGAAGCGCTGTTCCAGCAGATGCGTAAAGTTACTAATCATTTTCTTTCTTGCCTGATGGTAGTCAATACCCAGCAGCTTCTCAACATTTGTCTATGTTTTGTTAGAGCAAACAGGACTTGCTTCTGCAGAGCCTCATTTTCCATATGGCATACATGGCCCATGTATTTTAAATACTGTACGTAGCAGTATTCACATATAGAATGAGATTTAGTGATTTAATGTAACTGCTCATTTGATATTTTGAAAGCCCATTTGAGCTGTCCTTCGAATTGTGTAGCTGGGCCTACACCGTTTTTTCGCTGGCTGCGAGATGGAGCATTTATTCTCGCAAAGCCTCCCAATACCATCTTCCTTAAGAAGCCATTCCACACATTTTCTACCTTTTGGAGATCAGCGGCTGACAAGTCATATACCATATAATAGGCGGGATCTCACACAAGCTGTAAGAATCTTCATACTTGTGCTCAGATAGATTTCTCTGTCAGTCAGACAGCATTTAAGATCTTCCCACTTTTTAAAAGCAGAGGCAGTTTTTGAATGCAGATGATTTTGCGGTGTTGGTTATTAGATAACCCAAGTAGCGGACATTCTTGATGTTGATGTTATTCACAGTGATTAGGGAATTCTGAGCCTTGACTGATTCGTCAATGTTAAAAGCCATGGTCTCTGTTTTAGTGTACGATAACTGTAGTCTGAATCTGGTAAAGGTGTTGGCATAGATAGTCAGAATCTGACTAAGCTATTCTTTATTCTTCAAAAATATGACTGCATCATCCGCATATAGGAGCTCAGTCATTCTTCTTTGGCCAACTGCCGCTGCTCTACTCCGATACTCACGAGGTGACACCTCATTCGGTATTTGGAACTCTATCAGAACCCCCGTGTCTGGGAACAGTTTCAGTATTTCGTGCCTTCCACATCGCATAACAAAGTCCATATACATGTTGAAGATTGGTGGACTCTCAAGAGCACCTTGGCGACATCCCACAAAGATCTCAAAATACTGTTTGGCGCCCTTCATGCAGGCTTCAGTGTCAGTGTATAAAATTCTCAAAATTGAGGCAAGTCTACTACAACAAAGACGAATCTCTAACACTCAGAATAATGCTTCACAAGGACTCCAGTCGTATGCTGCTTTGAAATCTATAAAGCAGACGAACAGTGAATCTTTTTCTTTCTCTAACATATGTCGCATGATGTAGATGGCATCACACATCGATCGTTTTTTTCTGAAACCAAATTATTTGGGCAAAAGCATTCAAAACTTTATTTTATTTGGCAAATTTTTAAGTGTTTTTTAATCAGATTGGACTTGATGTTGTAGTTTTTATGCCATATTGACCAGTGAAATAAAAGTTAACTAAAATTAGTTAATTAATATTTGTATCCAGATGTATTTCAGTATGGCTGTTGAGTAACAGGACTTGCTTCTAGGACTTCAGAAACCTTTATTAATTTCATTGGGGAAACTGCATTTTGTTACAGACATTCAGTTATATATTTGTAACATAAATAACTCCAAAGTTAGACACTATATGTACAAAATGTGTTCATAAAAAGAAAATAGTCCAGGAGTCACAGTGAGGAGTTACAGAGTGTGATGTCACAGATCGGAATGATTTCCCGTGGCGTTCTGTGGAGCGTGGTGGTGGAATGAGTCTGCTGCTGAACGTGCTCCTGTGTCTGTCCAGCTTGTCATGAAGAGGCTGCAGGACTGTTCAATATTGTCTGTGGGTTCAGAGACTAATGTCCACTGGTCAAAACCGGGATTATGGCTGCAGTTATATGGCAGTTAATCAAATATTAACACACAGGAAATGCAGAAATAATAAACTGTTGTGGTTCCGCAGTGCCTTGCCCTCCCTCTATATGTTGTGTGAGTGTGTGAGTGAAATGCATCCAGCCCTTCCTCATGTGACGGCCTGGAGGCATGTCTCCTCACCTGTTTCTGCTGAATCAAAGACTGGCACAGCTGTCTTCCATCAATCCATTTACTGTAATATCAAACAGCTGGCTCTCCACCTATTTGTTCCCACACTGTTAAAGCTATCAAAGTGGTAACAAGGCCAGCCTTTGAATGCATCTCATGTCAAATACTCCCAGTGTACTCATCTGTTCTCTGCCTCTGTGCTTTTGCTCCTCGACCACGGAGACTGAGGCAGCTGTACGTTCACTCAGGCAAAAGTGGTCCAAATCATATTTTTAATGACAGTCTGAACAGCACAGATCAGCTTTTTAGTGACAGTCTGAACAGCACAGATCTGCTTTTTAGTGACAGTCTGAACCGCACAGATGTGGTTTTTAATGACAGTCTGAACAGCACAGGTGTGATTTTTAGTGACAGTCTGAACAGCACAGATCAGCTTTTAGTGACAGTCTGAACAGCACAGATCAGCTTTTTAGTGACAGTCTGAACAGCACAGATCAGCTTTTTCATGACGGTCTGAACAGCACAGATGTGATTTTTAATGACAGTCTGAACAGCACAGATGTGATTTTTAATGACAGTCTGAACAGCACAGATCAGCTTTTAGTGACAGTCTGAACAGCACCGATCAGCTTTTTAATGACAGTCTGAACAGCACAGATCAGCTTTTTAATGACAGTCTGAACAGCACAGATGTGATTTTTTTCAAATCGGATTCGGCCCACTTTCATACGTCAGATACATATCTGATGTTTTTCGAAGTGACCTCAGTCTGAATGGTCACTTCGCATTTCATCTGACTCTTACATCATTGAAGTGAGACAGACGTCATGACGTGTAACATCCATATTGACTTCTGTAAATGGCGCATCTTCTTCTGCACATGCTCGTCACCTCAGGGCTGGAGTCTGATGGCGGTCGCGTTACCATAACATCACCTGTGGATGAATCTCTCTTTGGAAGGATGCTTTCCTGTAGAAGAAATCACCTCCCCTCTGTGTTAATAAAACCTTTGAAACTGGTAGCCTGTCTCAGGATCTGTTTTTGACGCTTGATATTGACATTGATCTGTGTTTCAGTTTCTATCCTGTGTATTTTCCACTCACTAAACACCTGAACGCGCTTCTGAAAGTTTGGATGCAACAGTCTTTAAAGTACCTCTGAAGATAATCTCCCAACACAGAAGTGGAACCCTCCCACAGCACCAAGAACTCAACACACTTTGATTTCTCTTTCTAATAGGTACAAAATAAACTCTGTTAGCTGTAAGTGGATCTTTAAAAATAAAAGGAAGAAAAGAAAAAACAGCAGAGGAAGCCTGTTTAACTGAAGCAGAACAAGGAAAGAGAAGCACTAGCATGTTGTAATGATGATGGTAACGTTGGCTTCACTTGTTTAAAGTCCCCACTGTGCTGCCAAAGGGTCACTCTTGTAAGAGCACATCCTGTGGTGTCACACCAACACTTCAGCACTGGATGCTTTAGGTCCTGTGAGCAGGGGCGATTCTGGGAAGATAACAGTAAGACTGTTGTGCATACGTTGCCTTTCAATTCCTACATTAATAAAACAGTAATAATTATTAATTACTTTTAATAAAAATGAATAATGAAATATGCTGCTTGTAGATGTATATAGTGCTTTTATCTCTTCATCAGGAATGCATCGCTTCATTGATTAGATGATCTATTCTGGTGTATAATAAGAATTCCCTGGGAATAATGACAGATTTCATTATAATACATCTATTTTAGGGTGGACCCTTCAGGAATGAGGATACAGGGGGACTGGGGTGGTACCCCACCTCTGACATTTGATTGAATAACCCTGCTCTTCTTCTTCTTCTTCTTCTTCTTCTTCTTCTTCTTCTTCTTTTGGCTGCTCTCGTTAGGGGTCACCACAGCAGATCATCTGCCTCCATCTCACCCTATCACTGCATCCTCTTCCCTCACACCAACCCTCTTGATGTCCTCCTTCACTACAATCCATCAATCTTCTCTGTGGTCTTCCTCTTCTCCTCCTGCCTGGCAGCTCCATCTTCAACATCCTTTGTCCAATATGTCCACTATCCCTCCTCTGAACATGTCCAAACCATCCTAGCCTGCACTGTCCTGCTGATGGACTCATTCCTAATCCTGTCCATCCTGGTCACTCCCAGAGAAAATCTCAACATCTTCAGTTCTGCCACCTTCAGCTCCACCAGCTCCTGTCTTTTTGTCAGTGCCACCGTCTCCAAACATCATAGCAGGTCTCACTACCGTCTT
>VUQH01075865.1:0-13085 GCA_015106775.1 Etroplus canarensis
GGGCCAAGAAACACAAGGATTGGACATTAGACCAGTGGGAATCTGTGCTTTGGTCTGATTTGAGATCTTTGGCTCCACCTGCCATGTCTTTGTGCAACACAGAAAAGGTGAACGGATGGTCTCTACATGCATGGTTCCCACTGTGAAGCATGGAGGAGGAGGTGTGATGGTGTGGGGGTGCTTTGCTGGTGACACTGTTGGGGATTCATTCAAAACTGAAGGCACTCTGACCCAGCATGGCTACCACAGCATCCTGCAGCAACATGCCATCCCATCCGGTTTGCGTTTAGTTGAACCATCATTTTGTTTTCAACGGGACGATGACCCCAAACACACCTCCAGGCTGTGTAAGGGCTATTTGACCACAAAGGAGAGTGATGGAGTGCTGCACCAGTTGACCTGGCCTCCACAGTCACCTGACCTAAACCCAGTCAAGATGGTTTGGGATGGGACCGCAACATGAAGGCAAAAGCGCCAACAAGTTCATCCAGAGAATGCTAAGAGTGTGCAAAGCAGTAATCAAAGCAAAGGGTGACTATTTTGAAGAATCTAAAATATAAAACATGTTTCCATATGTGTTCATTCATAGTTTTGATGGCTTCATTGAGAATCTACAATGTAAATAGTTATGAAAATAAAGAAAAACCATTAAATTAGATGGTATGTCCAAACTTTGATATATATATATCTATATATATATGGCTATATATATATATAGCTGGATAGCGTAGTGGTAAAATTACATGCCTTTGACACGGGAGTCACAAGTTTGAATCCTGCCTGGGGCGTCTGTATCCATCCATTTTCTGCTATTTATAAAAGTTCAGGTCATGGGGTCAGCCTGAGCAGAGATGCCCGGACCTCTCTCTCCCTGGCTATCTCCTCCAGGGTCACATTCCTGTTCAGTTTCTTATTGCACATTATTTTAGGGTTTTTCAAATTCTTAGTTGTATGATCTGTTATTACTTCCTTTGTGTACGTCTGGTATTGCATTCCTGCTTATATTTATACTCTAGTATGCTAGTTATTTAGTTCTCCAGATCTTTTCTTCAATGTTCCCTGTGATGCTTTCTGTTTTATTTTGTAACCAGTCTGGTCTTATGTATTATGTTCAGTTTCACTTTCTGCCCTTGTTTGCTTAGTAGTCTCTGTGTTTTATATCCCTGCCTTCTTTAGCTCTGTGTCATGTTGTAGATGCTTATTTCCTGCTGGAGTGTGAATTCTGTTCTTGTATTCCCTTTTCATGGAGTTTATTTTTGGACTTTGCCTCTCATGTGAGGTATTGGCTAAATCAAGCCATATTTTAATAATTTGTCTTGCCTCTGGAGTTCTGCACTTTGGGTCCACACTTCATTTACACATGGAGTCATGGAGGCCCTGACAATTGCAAGCCTGACCATCCATCCATCCATCCATCCATTTTCTGCTATTTATAAAAGTTCAGGTCATGGGGTCAGCCTGAGCAGAGATGCCCGGACCTCTCTCTCCCTGGCTATCTCCTCCAGCCCTTCTGGGGGGACACCAAGGTGTTCCCAAGCCAGCCAAGTGGTATAAACCCTCTATCATATCCTGGGTCTGCCCCAGAGCCTCCTCGAGGGATGCAACAATAAAAATTGGAAAAAAAGAAAAAAAATCTATTTGGGTCCTCCATGGAAATTTCTGCATTTTCAAAAGCCATTCAATGGGCTGGATTGGACCCTTTGCTGGTTGTTTCTTGCCCATGGGCTGTATGTTTGACATCCCTGGCACAAACAGTTTCTGCCTGACTTACAGTAACTCTAAAGAAATGGCATAACTGTCCAAAAAAAAGGAGATAAAAACATGCAGAGCCAATGGCAAGCAATTTTATTTCTATTTCAACATTTTTGTGAGTGTTTTTAATGGAAAAAACCATAGCCTGAAAAAGATGCAAACATTTTTGTCAGTTATGACTATTCATCGAGCCTGTCTAATTTATAATATTTGAATTTATTTCAAATATAGATCCTGATAAATAGATCATGGTAGGATCCCCACATGGGAAATCCTTCTTCTCTAGGCTTGTCACAAAAGTTCACGTCAATCTGCTGAAACCCACAGGGATAATGGAAAGGCCACTTGGTGCTTCGTGCTCATATGTGTCAACATGTTGTCATCTGCACAGTCACATCAATCGTATTTTCATTGAGAAGGTCTGATTGGATTTCTGTTCTGTTAAACTGGTTGAAAATTTGAGAATAAAATAAATGTCTACTTTAGAGCTTCACATGCTGCTTTTGACCCCAAAATGTTTGACTCTGTATTGAAAACATTCAGTTCTGTAATGTTTAGAAGGAAAAATATCAGTATCAACCTTCTCCAGCTCAAAGGTTTTACCTTCATACCCAAACTAAACAACTTTGGATCATCTCATTATAAAGCACTGATCCCTGATCTCTCTAATCATCAAACAATCAGCCAGACAAAACACCTCAGCTTTGAAAAATAAACCAACATTTTTATTTAGTGAGTGGTGTACAACACTATATATGCTAAAGGCAGGTCAATGCACAGTTATAGCTTCTTTGCTCTACAGACTGAATAATGTAAAGTGATTATATACCTCTGTGTCCATTCAATATGTGTCCTCCCCTTGCCCACGAATCCCCTTTTTAACATTAAAAGTCTATGTATGGATTCTCTATGACAACTCAGCCCGCACTCAAACAACAGAATTTATTGTCCTGTGTGTTAAAGAGCAATAACTCTTCTAAAATCATCCTAATGAAACAAAACCTGTCAAATGTTCCATTGTAATTCTATGCAACTATTGTTCTATTAATAGTAAATGGGGCAATTGAACATTTATAAAGCAACAATTTATAAATTACACCATTGGCTGGAAGCCAATTGAATCACATGTTCCATTTATAATTGATTAAACCAGTATTTCACTTAAAGTAAAATAAATACATAAAAAAAATGCTGCTTCACTGACATTCAACAGGTCAAATGTTTCACTGATTAATGAAATTTAATGGAATAACTTGTACCATTATACATAATTAGAGAACCATATCCATTGAAAATGAATCGAAACAAACCTTCTTATTAACAAAATGTAATGGATATTAACTTGAAATTTGCATAAAATAGTAATTTTACTGAAATGTTATAGTGGCATTGTTCCACTGACAGTTATTGGAACAAGTCAGAATTTACTCACACAGATGTTCCATTCAAAGTGAATCTGAATTTGACAAGTGCTGGTCACTTGAAACTAAAATAAATGTACTGACTTAAAATTCAGTGGGAAAATTATTCCAATTAAAAGTGGATGTAATTGACATACAGTGGGATAAATTGCAAATTACTTTAGTTGAACTTGGTCATCCCATTTAAATTCTTACAAAGCAGACGACCGGCTGAAAGCCAATTTGGGCCACTGTTTTCTAGAAAATTTCTTGAACAGTTTTTTCCATTTGAAGTTAAACCTTCTTGTAAATGCAATAAGATTTAGCTTCCATTCAAAGTTACATATTGGCCACTAAAGCTACATTTGGAGAATATAGACACTGAAAATCAATGGATAGGCTATTGAAAAACATGTGTTCTATTAATATTCATTGGGTAAAATGTTTAACTGAAAGTTGATGGAACAAATTTCAAATTTCTCTTAACTTTGATATTACAGTGGTTTCATATAAATAGTTAATGAAACAACAATAATCTCCTTTTTAAATTTATTTGCTGACTTCAAACACACGCACTTTGCTCAGTGTGGCCCAAAGAGTCTTCAGTGATTAGTATTGTATATATATGCAGTGTATATATACAGTGTAAACATGTACTGGGCGGGTGAATAGATAGATAACCACATTGGAGAACACATCATCGTTGGTTGATCTGAGTTTTGAATGTCCTTTGGATTAATACTGTGTTGAGTTTCTTGAATGAGTGGTTTCATAAGGATGACTTGAGGTATTCACTCGAGCAGGGGCTTCTCCTCAAAGCGGCTGCAAGAAAAAATCAAAGAAAATGAAGGAGAAAGTTATTCATGTTTGTGTGCCTACATGTCCTCATTTATAGATTTATTGTATCTATGACTAGAGTTAAAGACGGAAAGATATGAAGGTGTAACAGAGCTGTTAATGGTGTACCATCTTTTGTCATTATCTGTTTTTAAATATGTGACTGTTAGATCAGAAATATAGATCCGTATTTGCTATTTAAGCTGGACTGCTGTAAGTGGACACACTGAACTGGGCCTCTCGACCTTTTTTGTGTCGATGGTGCCTTTTGGTGTTTTTTTTATTCGAATTATCTGACAAATATGGTCTGTTGTGCAGCACAGCCAGTCCCAGAAGTTTGTGTTTCTAGCATTTTATTAATATATTATTCAGCACTAACTAGCAGATTGATGCATTTGTACTTTGCATCCGTACAGTTTATGAATGTAGCTGGATAACCAAGCCCACTAGCATTAGTTGATACCTTTTCCTCCCATCAAAGTATATTTACTTCTGCAGCCAAAACACTAACATTAAGACTTTGAAATGCTGAGTCAAAAGGACCCTAACAGATGGTGCTTATGTTCATCTTTTATATACATTTTATGGTTGTCTCATACACTACAATATGAAAACTTTTTTTAATTGACTATATTGCAAGAAAACAATGCTTTGTGTAATTCAGAAATGGTGTAATCATGTATTTTGTTCAGCAAAGCAACTCCAGCTCCAGTGTTTACAGTGCTGTCAGTACTGTCTGCAGTATATGTAATAGACCAGCTTTAAAGCTGACCAATGCATGTCTACAGATAATAAGATATCAATAGAATTTGGATTGTTTTACTTTTTAAAGATTTACACCTGCATTATCTCATAAGTTGAGCATTAGTGCAGTTTTAATGAACTATGTCAATGTGGACCTCATGTGCCACATGTAACTGGTCAAATAATTGTGCGTGCATGTGTGTGTGTGTGTGTGTGTGGGTGCGTGTGCTTACCAGCTGATAGTTGCTTAGGAGATGGTCTACATTTATGTCATCATAGTTCTCTTGAAAGGTATTGGGTTCGTCCCTGGACTCTTCAGGGTCAGTGGTTACAGGATCTTCGAGGCTGTGTGGTGTGAATGTGGAAGAGAAAAGAAGGCAGTTAAAAGATCAAAGCAAATTTTTATTGTTTATACTAGTATAACTGGACACCAGACATGTCTATATAAGCTGAAAGAGTTGACATATTTAATTTAAACATTTTCCAGTTCTATGACTGTACTGGTTTTAATTGTTTATGAAGTGACAAAGTTTTTTGGATGAGTGAAAAGTGAGATGAAAAGTTGCCTTTTGATCTTCCATGTATATTTTTAAACAAAGAGTTTTTTCTGTATTGTGGGGAAAGTTTATGTTAGCTTCTAAATGTCTTTTCATTCACATGCTCAGACAAATGAATGAAACCCTTCTGTGTACCACAGACTTCATATTTATTATTTTTGTATTACAGTTTCTGAATAAAAGTAGCTTTACAAATATATTTTGATGTTACTCAGACAGCAAAGTACTGGTACCTCAAGCAGCTTAGCCACTGAACCTTAAAATTTGGATTTTTAAAAAAGAAGCAAATACTGATATACTTTGCATACCATTCAGCTCATTTTGCTTCACTCATTATCCACCCAAAATGTTCTTAAGCATATTGGGCGAAAAATTTGTCGCAAAATATGCTTAAGAACAACATTCTACTCTGAAGTGTTTTGGGCTGTGTTATCTTTGTTGTTGGTTATGTTGGTTGTTTTGATTTCCAGCCATCTATCCATCCATTTTTTTTCTGTTTATCCAATGCACGGTTGGGTGGGAACCTAACCCAGCAGCCATCCAAACTCATTAGATTTTCAAATACAGGCAGCATCCATCAAAATCGAGAAACTAAAGCAGAGTAAAATTTTATTTAGGGCTAAAACTGGGAAGCACATATGTGGGAATGTTATCAATGTAATATCTTTTATAGATCAAGTTATCATAATTGAGGTATATTTGCTGTGTCGCTACGTTATTTGTGTATAGCACACTGAGCTAAAAATTGAATGTAAAAAAACTGATTCCTACCTTCTCTTTCCTGTCAAGACTGAGTTCAGGTACTTCTTGACAGCCATCTGTTTGCGGAAGCGGCTGTAGTTGTCTGTAAAGATAGCGTCTGTGTGGCGCTTCACTGGCTCGTCCATCAACTCATCGCTGGACAGAAGAGATGACAGCAGAATGATACCACAGGACAGACGGAAGCAGGTTTCTGTGCAAAGCAGCTCAGGGTCTGTGAGTCATGGTATCTTGATGTGTGCATGTGTGTTCCTCCTGACTATATAACAACATGTGATGTCACGTCACTGATTAAACTTTAAAATATTTATCTGATTACAAAACACATCAACAAGCTCTTTATAATGCAAATATCAGTCGGTTCTCTGGTACTGAAATTGTAAATGGTGATATCTTTAAGGTGTTCCCTGAGGTAAAAATCATAAAGTATGGTTTCTGGAGAAAAATATAAAACATCAATGAAGCTTTCACAAACTTTGTTTTCATTTATTTCTACTTCACTTGCTTATATGACAAGATTAATATATCAGTTAAATAAAATAAAATAAAATAAAATGGAACTAACAAAGTCATTTTCAGGCTAATTTAAAGTTTTTGTTCCATTCACAGATGAGGCACAACTCTGACAGAAAGTTATATGGTGAAAAAGGAAACTCTAGAACTTGTACATCTATGTTCATTTATTAGCTCTTATTTTCAGTGGTTTACTATGAGGTTTTTAAGCGGTCCTTTGCTGTGGCTTTGGTCATTGAACAATAATGATGTTTAATAATATTTGCAGAGAAGGAGACTGATTTTAGCTCCATATCGTCTTCTCTTTCTTATGCATGTATGTATATATGCATGTATTTATTTATTTAATTAATTCCCATCTGCATCACAAATACTTCACTCTTCCTTATAATCAGAAACCATTTTAAAACTCATCCAAATGTTCTTCTCGTCCGAATTTGACAGACTACATATTAATTGATTAATATAAAGTTCAATCTGTATCATTTCTATTTAAAAAAGCTTCTTATAGGAGTTGGCTTTAGGAAAAATAAACATTAGATTCTCAAAAGCGAAACTGAGGATGATGTGTGTGGTGCTATCTGCATGGAGCGGTCGCCTACCTGACCCGCTTTCCAATCAGAGACTCCAGGTACCTCCGCGCCGAAAGCTGCCCCAGGAGTTTGCTGTATCCGCTGGTGAACAGACCGTCTGCGTGTCTCGTCGGTCTGTACAGAATCACACGGCGGTAACATTAAAACCTAGATACATTTAATGCACACGAAAACACTAAAGGCGCGCACTGTGCTTGTAATTGTACCAGGAAACATTTCTGGCGAGCGAAACTATCGCGGTTTGAAAAATACAGTAACTTTGTTTGCCATTAGAGCTACCTCTGATTTTACTCAAGGTAGGAGCAATCGAAAATCATGAGAGAACTTCTTAAATAGCTCCAAACTGGTTGTTATCGTAAAGTCAGATACCCTACATTTAATCATTAATGAATTCAGTTAAGAAAAACGTTAATTAATTTTTGTTGAATTCACTTGTTATTTT
Organism: Etroplus canarensis; assembly: GCA_015106775.1. NCBI lineage: Eukaryota > Metazoa > Chordata > Actinopteri > Cichliformes > Cichlidae > Etroplus > Etroplus canarensis. The sequence goes on from VUQH01075865.1 coordinate 7,598, forward strand.
GCTACTAAGGTGACTTTTCCTTTTCCTTCTGATCCACGTTCGCTGCGATCAACTAAACCAGTCAGTGAAATAATTTATTCAAGAACATAAAAGGCAGGATCTTAGGAGTCCGGAGAGTCTCATACAGCTCTGGGTACACATCTGTCAGAAAACAGGTGTTTCCTCTCACCTCATGGACGTATACGGTAGACTCAGGGTCCGGGAGTACAACACACTGCACAGGGCTATTAGAAGAAGCAGGTGGGGGCCGGTCCGTTGTACCATCGCTTTATACCTGAGGATGGAAAAGGTGACGGGTTATGCTCCTTCAGTCCTGAACGCAATGAGCATATCTGATAGTGCTAGTCAGAGGAAGGATATGGAATTACGCGCAACGGTCCAGTTCAAATTTTCCAAGCAAATGCAAAAAAGAGATGAGTAGTTTAACCACCAAAAGCGATTTGGACGTTGAACATGGACAAACCTCCCCTTTGCTGCTGATTTTAGCCGAGAGAAGACAAGATCTAATCGGAATCCAGTGCGCAATTGCGCGCGTCGCGGGAACTGAGAAAGGTTAAATATTTACCTACACGTCCCAGTTTGTTAGGTTTTGTTTGCACGACTAAAACAAATCAATATTTCTATTATCGAGGTGCTAGTAGGCGGGGTGTGGTTTTGTTTTATAAAAGACTTGGTGATAAAATGCTTACCATTTCCCGCAAAAGCAGTTAAGAGTACATTAACCACCGGAAATCCAAATATCTTGATTGTTACATTTTTTTTCCTACTCAGTTACCTTACTCTCGACCCAGTGAGAGGTCAGTATTGACTGGAGAAAGTAAACAAAAGTGTTTAGTTTCGGAAGGCTTTTGGGATATTAACCGTGCCAAACTTCTCCGTCAACTCAGTTAAAGTAAATTTTGACTGGAAAGAAAAATAACTCGCGCCATCCCGTGCGTAAATGCGCATCAGCGAGGAGTAAACCTCGTAATACACTTCGCAGGGAAGCTGCAGTTGTTCCTACCACAAGCCACAAACTAAATGCAATGCCACGATTTGCTGTCTAAACCAAAAACGAGAAATTTATACAATATATAATTCAGCATGCGGTTATTTGGAGAGAATTATCCAAAAGCACTGGAAGAGCGCATGACACCAAAAGCAAAACTTCTAAAAGGCACCCTAAAAATTACTGTTATACAAACAAAACATCTTACATGTGCGCTATAGAGAAAGTTGTCTGCTTTGGCTCTCTTCGCTGCGCTGTCCAGAGTCCTGATCTTGCGGCGTTGCTTTATGTCCACACGGCTGATCCGATGTTTCCTCACTCTCTTTCTCTTTTGTCTTTCTGCTCACCTCCAGCTCTGCTGCCGTTTTATGCACCTGGATATTTCTCGTGGAGCAGGAGGGTACATCAGACTCATCAGGGGCCTGAGACGTCAGTAGGTCGCTGCTTTCGTCATTGGTGTTGCTCACCGTCTAAACCAAAGAGGCCTATGGTGGAATTAGTGGGGAGTGTTATTCTGTTTCTTTTGATTAATCGCAGGAATAACTAACTTATATGCCAGAGTTGATGGTGTTGACTCATCTGATCATTTCCCCATGAGCTCCTTATAGCATAGTGCAGGTCAGGGAGAAACGGGCAATTGGACAGGATATCAATACTGAAAAGCTGATAAACTAGTATAAGAGTTAAACAGGTATAAACTCTAAAGGTCTGTATGTTTTTTATACTTGAAATGTTTTGTTCCCTTCTTTAAAGTGACATCTGAATAGTGCAGGAGCTGTGGATTAAAAAAAAAATTACTACTTTGGGAGTTACATGTGATTATTTTTGCCGAGGGTGGATATAAATCATGAACTTGGAAGCCTATTTCTGACATTTCCTGAGGGATCATGTTGTTGATTTTGACTTCTTGAGTGTGAAATCTTTAGCACGAAAGATCTATAGAACAGTAATTATAACCAAAACTTTAAAAAATGTAACATAATTTTGCTAGAAATGCATTTAATTCTGCAGAAAGTCTATTTTCTTTGAATGAACTCCCTTTCAAAAGGCTTCCCATTCCCTGAAGCAAAGTCATCAGTGTAAATTTAACAGTAAAAATGTAATGTTGTGCCACTATTTTTATTCCAGAACTAAATATTCTTTCCATCTTTGTTGGTGACACTTCATTCTCACAGAAACATCAGTACATATTAAGAGTCTGGTATGCACAGTAATCAGTTGGAAATAATCAGTTTTTTGAAAGCTTAAATATCAGTCAAATGGCACAAAGTATAAGAAAAACATCAGTAAAACAGTCCAGCCTGTGATTTAAAAATCACTTGAGAGGAAACAAGACTATCAAATGTGTCATCAGGTGGAGATGACTCATAAAAACTTCTGATTTGTTACATGCTTTACATTATTTTCACTGGCCATTAAACGTGCTGGGGAAATTTCATTTAATATACAAATATAAAGCATACCATAACAAGACTTTGTGTATAGAACACATCTTCTTCAGACCAATACATTGCATGAAAAATGTATAACATCTGGGGTCATGCAAACTTGGAACAGTAGACAGAGATGACCTGGTGTAACCTTTTGTACATCCAGTAAAAGTAATGAACGAGTCAAAAAAAGCATCACAATCATGTCATAAAAATCCTCTAACTGAGCAGTGACTGTTACTGATGGTACTGGAAAAAATGCCATGTATTTTGCAGTTTACAGGGCACTTGCAAGGCACTGATGCTGTTTGCTATTTCAGGTTGTGTTGGGCTTTAAACAAAAGAATACCATACAGGACTGAAGTGTTCCTGAGTCCGCCCACAGTGTCCCTGATGGGTCTGATTTGCTCTGCTGGAATGGCACAGTAAAATAGCCGTGACGTCAGCTGGCTCCTCATCCATCCATCTTTCCATCCATCCAAATGAGTGTGAACCATTTAGCCAGTATCACTGGAGAGAGGGAAGATGATTGGCTCAGACACAAACAACACAGAGAGACAGAGTGACTGTATGGCAGCTTTAGGTGGGCAAGAACAGAGCTGAAAAAAGTCAAGGCAGCACTTTCTAATACGGCCCACATACTGAAACAAAACACAAGATTTGTGTTCAGTTAAACAGATGAATTGAGTTAAAATAATTACATTATGTGTCAGCTTACATGACATTTGCTGATATTTTGAACAGAGAAAGTATTTTGTCCATAGTGCCATGGGTCCTGGTTTGAGACCGAGGGTTTTCAGTTGCTTTGGAGTTTTTGATTCAGTATGTTCTGTCTGGTTTCTAGTGCTGTAGTTCTTGATTATATTTAGACTGAGTTTTTATTACCTGGTTTTATTTCTTTATCATTCCAGTAATCTTGTTTCATCATCCCAGGGAATGGTCATGTTTTTAGTTTGGAATCCATAATTTTATACTGTATAATTTGACTTTCTGTTCAAGACTTTCCTGTCATTTCAGTGTTTATACTTTAGTGTACTTTTCTAGATTCCTATTTGATTTACTTTAGGGAGTTTGATCCTTTGATATATGTTTGAATCATTAGTTATATTCTTACTTATTTTCTGTTTTAGTTAAGAGTTTTAGTTTGTGTGTGTGTCTTTGTGTTTTGTTATCTGTTTTGAGCTCATCATTCTAGTCTCCATGGTGTTCCTTTTGTATCTTATTCCCTTGCTAGTTCCTGTTTTACTTTGATAGTTATTTGTCTCCTGTGTCTTGCTTTGAATTTTACTTCCTCCCCAATGATTGCCTTGAATGTCTGCATCTGTGTCTAGTTCCCCCTCACTTATCTGATTACCCTATGTGTACAAATAGTCCTGTCCTTCCCCTTAATCCTTGTTGTAGTGTCTTTGTGCCTTCCCTGTGAAATTTTTTTGGTTATTTGTTGCAGCCCATGTTGGACTTTATTCTTAGTATAAATTTCTGTAACAAAGTCCACAAAAGTGTCACTGAGTTTCAGTATGAGTGTTTTACAATGAACTTGAGGTTTTAATTAAGACAAACTAAAATCAGACATCAAAAGTAACTGTAAAATTTACTTTATAATTATAACTACAATTAAGTTGTTCCAACAATTCAATTTTTAGGTATTCAACTTTTATCTGTTTCGTCCTTTTGTCCCTGAGTTTTTCTTGTAGTGATTTTATTGTAATACGGCTTTTAGCTGCACCTGAAATTGCTCAATGTCCTTTTTGACTCATTCTTCAAAACTTTAACATTTTGTCTAAAAGTCTTTTCACATTAAATATTTCCCTTTTTTGGTTGTTTAACCTCACTAATTTCTAAATACTACTTAATATGGATACTTCTGAATAATTTTCTTACACATTGTACATGTGCCCAAAAAGACTAATCTCCTGTTGCTGAGTTTAATTTTTTGTTCCAGGAATATCTCTTTTGTGGAATTTTTCCACTTCTGATTTGAATTTTGTTCTTATGAGGGGATGAAGAGTTTAAAAACTGTATCCACATCTTGACTCTACAATCAAACCTTCCACTGCAACCTGCTTATTTTTAGTCTAGGCATTAGCTTCAAGGGTGGGTGATGTAATTCAGTAGTGATCCAGCATACGCCCGGTAAAATTTGGCCATATAAGTTATATTTGTGCATTTTTAAAGAGTTTTGTATTTTATTTCTTTCAAAAAGAAAGTCTATTTATTATGGTTTTATTGAAAGGCTGAGCTCAGTTAACTTAAGTGGTGATTCTGGAGTCTGTTGGGGCTCTAGGCAAAGATTCACAGGATACCCCTCCAACCAGTGTTTATCAGCATTATGTTATAAAGAAACAGAAAATATATAACATATAAACAAATAAAATAATCTGACATTTTAACAATCAGTAACATCAATACAATAAGCTTTCATAACCCAGCCACAGGCGCCCACAAGCCTAGTGTCAGTCCCAAGCCCGGGTAAATGGGGAGGGTTGCGTCAGGAAGGGAATCCGGCGTAAAAAACTTTGCAGATTCATAACATGATGTCCATACCGGATCGGTCGCGGCCCGGGTTAACAACAACTGCCTCCGGTGCCGTCAGCCAACAGGGTGCCGGTGGAAACTATGCTACTGTTGGCCGAAGACCAAGGATGGAGAGAGGGGAAACGTGTGTTAGGAGGCAGAGAGAGAGAAGGAAAGGTAGGAGGGTGGAGGTGAAAGTAGAGACTTTAAATGTAGGGACTATGACTGGTAAAGGGAGAGAGCTGGCTGATATGATGGAGAGAAGGAAGGTAGATATATTGTGTGTGCAAGAAACCAGGTGGGGGGGAAGCAAGGCTAGGAACATCGGAGGTGGATTCAAACTGTTCTACTATGGTGTAGGTAGGAAGAGAAATGGAGTAGGGGTCATCTTGAAGGAAGAGTATGTGAAGAGTGTTCTGGAGGTGAAGAGAGTGTCAGACAGAATTATGAGTTCGAAGCTGGAAACTGAAGGTGTGATGCTGAATGTTGTTAGTGCATATGCCCCACAAGTTGGATGCCAGGTAGAAGAGAAAGAGGAATTCTGGAGTAAGTTGGA
>VUQH01075867.1:0-11043 GCA_015106775.1 Etroplus canarensis
TGCTGCCAAGTGCTTGCTCATAGGGGGATCATCGGATTGTTGGGGTTTTCCTTTTAACACTGTTTTATCTTTACCCTACAGTGTGAAGCGCCTCAAGGCGACTTTTGTTGTGAATTGGCGCTATATAAATAAAATTGAATTAAATTGAATTGAATCACTTGCAGAAGACTGGTTATTTGAAGAATTCCAGTTAGGATTCAGAGTTCATTCTAAAGGTTACTAATGATCGTTTAATGGCCTCTATTTGTGGACTCGTCTCTGTGCTTGTTCTCCTAGACCTCAGCACAGCATTCGATAAAGTCAACCAGAACATTTTACTAAAAAGACTAGAATACTCTGTTGGTATTAAAGAGAATGCATTATGCTGATTTGAATCGTATTTATCTGACAGATTCCAATTTGTGTATGTAAACAAGGAGTCTTCTTCTCACACAAAAGTTAGAGCCCCACAAGGTTCTGTGCTGGGACTCTTTACATTATACATGCTTCCCTTAGGCAATATGATTAGAAAACAACGTATACATTTTCATTGTTATGCTGATGATACCCAGCTATATCTATCCATGAAGTCAGATGACACAAATCAATTAGTTAGGCATGTCTTGAAGACCTAAATATCTGGATGGCCATTAATTTTCTACTTGTAAATTCAGACAAAACTAAAGTTATTGTATTTGGCCCTAAAAATATCTACCTTCCTTCTCTCCATCATATCAGCCAGCTCGCTCCCTTTACCAGTCACAGTCCCTACATTTAAAGTCCCTGCTCTCACCTCCACCCTTCTATTTCTCCTTCTCTCTCTCTGCCTCCTAACACGCTTTCTCCCTCTCCCCCTCCTTGGTCTTCGGCCAACAGTAGCATAGTTTCCCCCAGCACCCTGTTGGCTAAAGGCACCAGAGGGGATTGTTGTTAACCCGGGCTGCGATCAGTCCAGAATGGAAGTCTTATTGTGAATCTGCACATTTAATTTGTCAAAGATTTTATGCCGGATGCCCTTTCTGATGCAACCCTCACCATTTACCCAGGCTTGGGACCAGCACTAAGCGTACACTGGCTTGTGGGCTCCTGTGGCTGGGTTCATGCATTTAATACTTCTAGGCTTGATTATTGTAATTCATTATTATCTGACTGTTCTAAAAGCTCCCTAAAAAGCCTTCAGTTGTTACAAAATGCTGCAGCTAGAGTACTGACAGGGATTAGAACAAGAGATCCTATTTCACCTGTGTTGGCTTCTCTTCCATGGCTCCCTGTAAAATGCAGAGTTGAATTTAAAATCTTCTACTCACATACAGTCTTTAACAATCAGGCCCCATCTTATCTTAAAGACCTCAGTGTACCATAGTTTCCAAATAGAGCACTTCACTCTCAGAGTGCAAGCCTATTTTTGGTTCCTAAAGGTTTTAAAAGTAGAATGGGAGGCAGAGCCTCTCTCCTGTGGGACCAGCTCCCAGTTTGTATTCGGGAGACAGACATCCTATCTACATTTAAGATTAGGCTTAAAACTTTCCTTTTTGACACAGCTTACAGTTAGGGCTTAGTTATGCTGCAGTAGGTTTAGGCTGATGAGGGGCTACTTATGATGTGCTGGGAATTTCTTTTCCACCCACCTCTTTTCACTTCCCATGCATTTATTTGCTTCTGCTGCATGTCATAAAACATTGTCTTCTCACTCCCATTGTCTATGTCTCTCTTTGCTCTCCTTTCCCTCTTTTCTTTCGCCTCACCCCCAAACGGAGCGACCTCAGATGGCTGCCCCTCCCTGACCCTGGTTCTGTCGGAGGTCTCTTCCTGTTAAAAGGGAGTTCTTCCTTCCCAGAGTTGCCCAGTACTTACTGTACTCATAGGGGATCGTCTGATTGTTGGAGATTTTCTCCAACAATCAGACGATCTGTAGGGTCTTTACCTTACAGTGTAAAGTACCTTGATGTGACTTTTGTTGTGAATTGGTGCTATATAAATAAAACTGAATTGAATTGAATTGATAAAATTGCCTGTTTTATATTCACAATCAGCTTTCTCTACCACCAGTGCAAACAAGTTTTAGAGAGCTATAGAGTCTCAGTATAAAATCTGCATTAGTAGTGATTATTCCATTACCGTACATTCACACATCCAATAGCACAGACAAGGAAGTACACAAGCTTGTACATGTTAGGCACAAAACAGCTTTTCCTCTGAAAGAGGAAAGAGAAAAAGGAAAAAAAAATACATGTAAATCAATGAATCAGTTATGTGGTGTGTACTTGGATGGGTGAATGGTTAAAATGTGTGTCCATCAGGCTAGAAGGAGAAGAGAGCATGAACCAACCAGGCCTGCACTTTATATACTCAAGGCCACACTCAGCCCCTGGGTCACATGACCTAGATAGAGAAAATGACAGGTCCTTGGACAGGGAATGTGTACTAGCTTGCTCTAGCTAAGACAGCTGCTGAAGAGCTCACACTCATTGCACATGGTTATGACTTGTTAAATTGTATGAGAGAGTCACATTTTATTATGTTTAGTATATTCTTCAGACAAAAAAATAAACACTTCACAGGAAAAAACACTACAGGAAACAGGGTTGCCTTCTACTTTGTAACTTTTTAGTGTGAAAAATCAATTTATCTTATTTCAACTTATCTTCAAGTAGCATGAGTGAGGGTTGCAGCAATCACACTCAGTATTTAACAGGGACAGTAAAAAGCAGTGTAAAGACTGCAAAATACCTCAGGAAATTTCAAAAAGTGCAGAATTTGAGTAGTGGATTTACTTTCTACCTCACGCTTTGATTTGTAGTTAATGTGAAACGAACCGGTTTTAAAGTCTGTTGTGAGGCATTTCTTTAAGATAAAGCTACAGGAAAAATCTCCATTGGAGTCTCTCCGAACAACAATGAATCTTCAGGATCTGGGGCTTCCTCACTGATGACAGTGACAAATATCTGCAGCAAGTTTGCTCTCTTTTTTCCCCCTCACAATTCTAATCAGAAGTTCATTGTTCTAATCCTGTCTCCAAAACTTGTATTTATTCAGGAACTGGGTTAGTAGTCCACATGGATTTAGTCCATGGTCAGTTTAAAGCTACATAATAGTGGCACTTGTATTTAGCATCATAAGTTCTTGTATTTCAGTTTTATATATGACAAATTAAAAAATGTCCTTCTTTTTTTAAGTCATAAAAAAGAACAAAACAGTTCTCTACCTTCTCGCTTGACCAGTTTGGAACAAAAAGAAAACAGCCTTTGAGTGTAGCAACCTTTTCCGTGATCCCTTCCTGAACCCTGAAACTTTTGCCGCCGTACTCCAGCCCTTGCTATTGCAATCACCCCTAGCTTGCCTTGATCCCCTTCGAGACCATTACTATCTTTGTGCCATTTGTAAGCATTGTGCAATACATCATCAAAGCCCAATACCAGTAAGTACTCTACAACTATACAGTTCACTTACTGAATGGTATTGTAAATCTACTGTGGACACCATGCATTAAAAGAATATTGTGAGTATGAGTAATTAGTCTGTAACTGAAAAGACAAATACTTCAGTGAGACTTATGAAAAAAAGTTTTTATATGACACACAGGACCAAATAATAATATATACTATATAATAATATATACAATATATATACAGTGGACACCATACATAAACTAGTAAATTGGAAATGAAGAGCCTGTAGTCTTTGACAGCTCCTGTGACCTCTTCTGTGCCTTTCACTGCTGACTCTCGTTAGAATGTTCAGCCGAAAAGTAAAAAGAAAATATAGTTTCCATTACAAAAGGATGAGCACTAGCTTATTTTGAAATTGGAAGCTCAAAAGCTAACCAAGGTGAAGCCATGTATAAATAGGAAGGTGTATGTAAATTGTAATTGTCAATGTAGTGGAATGAATCAGCTTGTTTATTACCATGGAATTACAATCACGAAGATGAGGACTCAGCAAAATGTCCATGATTGTTTTGCTTTCAAGTTATTAAAATACAATTTAAAATGGTATGAATTGACAGGAAGGCATTTACCTGTGGCTTCTGGAAGCTCCAGGAATGCTATAGAATAATTTTTAGGTCAATTAAGATGTTTTTTTCAAAGAAGGAAAAATGCAAAATCTACTGATAGCTATTAGCTCTGTGTACATCTTTTGGAAGAACAGTTCCAAGGACATTTTCCTGAGGAAATTCAACAAATATGTAATAACGGTAGCATAGTGGTTTGCACGTTCGTCTTACAAGCAAAAGGTCCCTGGTTCAATCCCAGGTGGGGACACAAGGGTGGGTTGCGTCAAGAAGGGCATCCGGCGTAAAACTTCTGCCAAATTACCAATGCGGATTAATCTGCTGTGGTGACCCCTTTGACCTCATGCAACAATGGCTATAGTGGGCACCATACAGGAAATGGGTTATGCTTTGGATTCATAATTACATTGTGAAGTATACACATAAATACAGTACCACGTTGACTACTGCTGTTCAGTAGATGTGTCAGTGTAGCTGCAATATTAAAACAGTAAAGCTGTGTCTCCTCCTGTGCATGCAAGTCTATTGTGGCAATAAGTAAGCAAATGTCAGTTTCTCTTTTAAAGTTCAACCAGTGTCCAAGCCACTTGTATTCTTACCAGTGTCAGACGTGTATTTGTAATACAGGACGTACCTTGCGGCTTCTCCCTTGTATTCTCCACCGAGGGGTCGCCACAGCAGATTAATCCTCATTGGTTAGTTGGCAGAGGATGCCCTTCCTGACGCAAACCTCCATGGTGAGAGGGGCTTGTGTCTCCACCTGGAATCGAACCAGGGACTTTTCACTTGTAAGGCAAATACACAAACCACAACACTACCGGGGACACTTATGTATGTGTAATACAGGTAATACAGGATACTTGGCTGAAATTAAAGGATGTTGGTTTTCACTTTAATATTCAAGGTGGAGGGGCCAGACGCAATTTTTTTTTGTAAACTACAGATCTATGATTGCAGTGTTTTTTTTGTTTTTTTTTCACAATGTATTTCTTTTTAAATTTATTGACCATTTAAAGTAGAGAGATGCAAGAAAAGGAATGGAGGAGCAAAGGTATGACATGCAGCAACTGTCTTCGCTGGCCTGGAATGACAATGGGGACACTCTGCTTGAAGGTATTTGTGCCAGAATAACTTGCACCCTAAGCACAGCTATTGGGTTACCCTATCTATAATTTTGATAGATATCAATAATTGTGGCATTTGTTAAATAAAGCAAAACTGTAACATTAGTCATGTCTGTTTCTTGGACATCAATAAAAGGAGACTGTGTGCACCATCTGAACTGTGGCAATTGTAGCAACTGCAAAAAGCATAAACAGAAATGTTGCATGTGTGCCTATTAGGTTTCTATTAGCGTCCATGAAAGGGAGCTTTGGTGAACAAATCTTTTCTGTTTCTAAAAAGAAGGGAAGAATTAGGGTTGGATTTAATTTTAAAACATTTTAAATTTAAATTTTGCTGTTGGGACATAGTTTAGCTTAACAAGGGTTCAGTCTTTGGTAGTAGTCAATCTTTAGTGTCAGCTCCTGTAAAAACAGTGATTGCCTGATTTTTTTTTTTTTTGTTTATCTTAGCCTGACAGCCAGTATGGTTAAACAAAAATGGGTGTCAGTAAAGACCTAGCAGTTAAGGCTGACATTCAATGAAATGATGGCTGGTGTATGAATGTCAAAGATATTAAAAGTTAATATAGTTATAATAACAATTCTGACCCTCATCTTTCCATAGATGGAAAACACTTACTACAGAAATCCAGGAAGATCTCTCAGCCAGCCAGGAACATCAACAGTGATGGAAAAGACTATTCACTTAGTTACAGACTAAGAAGTAAAATCTAAAAGTTAGTTCTTCTTGTTGATGTGGGTGCATAGTTACATTTATATAAAAAATAAACAAATAACATGTAGCGTCTACTGTACACCAGGCTTAGACAATCATTTCATATAACTTACAAAGTTACACACTAAGTCTGATTAAATGGACTTCACCACTAATCCAATCAAAATTTCATTCCTATGCTCATGGCCCCATCAAATAATATCCTTTCTCTGGCTTGCTCAAAATAGTTTTGTAAATTTCCATTGTCATATATCATGTTACAGAGTAACTACATGAAATGAATACAAATTAATTGACTTAATACATATATTTGATCAGTTTTATTAATACAAACCAAATAAAAAAAAATTCTTTAAAACTCAAACACATTAGTATCAGTAAATCACTTGCTTTTCTGACAAGGAAAAACTCAAGCGAAAGCAAATGAAAGGAGTGCTTTTTCCTTAAAAATTACAAATATTGAAAATAAATTGGCGTAATTTGAGAATGACTACTTACTGATCAACTCAATCGTTTCAGCTCTAGAGTGTTCATTTGTTTCTGGTTGGCCATACAACAAAAATGCACACAACAGAGAGTTTTTATGTTAAAGTAATGAACATTAAACCTTTATTCAAATTGACTTAATTTGGAAGACAATATGAAACCAGTTAGTTAGTTAGTTAGTTAGTAAGAACTGGAAGCACTCCAAGTACAGATTTGTATTCACGGTCATTTCTACCAGTGCACCTACATGCTGGTGTAATAAAAACATAGATAAAACAATAAATAAAGCCTGGCTTCCTTTTCCGCTGTGGGAGTTTTCATCTACTGCCCCACCATCAGTCCAAAAGGTCATGGGGTCTTGTTTACTTACGTGAAGATTCATAAGGCATGGTTTGTATCATTTACTTGAGGGACTTCCTATGCCACTCATTGCTGTCTATGCTGTATGTGACAGAGAGGCCAAAGGATAGAGGAGATAACTATCAGGTCAGTCCTTTGGACAACTACTCTGCATGCATACATATAAGTACAGGGAGAGAGACATATCCCTGAGCACGCCAAGGAGAGAGGAGGTAAAAGAATGGGTTAGATTTCAAGCTCTGATGGCAAGATATTTTCCTCATAAGAATGAACCTAATTACTCTGTATTGAGCGTTACACTCCTTATGAGCCACTGATATACAATATTAAGCAGCAAGCCCAAAAACATAAACTGTTTTTTAAAATAATTTTCAGAAAAAAAAAATCACACAGTAAGAACAGCAAGTAGAAGCCTATCAGCAATATAACATTACAACTTGCAACATATGTTTATTAAGGTCCAACACACAATAGAATGGCAAATAAAATAAAATAAAATAAAATAAAGAGGCCAGGTATATATCCAAGTCATCATATGGAAAGTTCAGGGGTTGCCTCAGCAAGTAACCTAAACACAAGCTCTGAGACCCTCCCTTGGATGGGATCAAATGTGTGCATGTATGTGTTAAGTGTCTATGCACACATATGTGTCATTATGTGGGCAAGCTGGCTGCGTGTGTCCATGTGTCAGGGGACACTGGCACCTGCTGATGAAGAAATCAAGTCAGTGAATCTTCCCATGGTCACAAGCTGCCCTTCTACCCCAGGAGTCTATCTCACCAGTCTGTCATATTGGCTTGTGGTTACTACTCAATGCCCAGAATCTGATTAGAAATGTGTTTCTTTCTACATTTGTATTTTTGTGTGTCTCTGAATAGGACACACATTAATTCAGTGCCAGGTCCAAATCTTCTCTTTTCTCTTTTTCTACAGTTCCTTCTATCTCAATCTCTTTTCCCTACGGTGTAATGATCTGTGTAGGTTTAAGCAATGCTGCCTGAGGGCCAAAAGATCACAACCATTAAATGTTTTTGATTTGTCTCCAGAGATTTCTCTGGATTACCTGCATCTTTTAATGATGTCTTGTACCGTACATAATGCATTCCCCATTTTTTTAGTTTCATCTTGAGAAACATTTTTAGATCAATAAACAAATTTGCTTACACATTAATTATTTTACAAAGTGGAAAATCCCTCCAGTTTAACCACATCTGAGAGACTATTTATCTTGTGGCAGTTTCATGCACTAAAGAAGTCTTACATGTAAACACTACAGAAAAAAAAATCTACACCCCTACACACAGACACTATTCTTTATTAGAAATCACTGCATAAGCTCAGGAACGCCCCCTGAAAACCACTTTCAGTGAACAGTTGCTGCATCCAAATATGCCAGTTAAAACCCTATTATGCAAAGAAAAAACATGGAAAAACATGATCCAGAAATCCAGGCCACAGCCTGTTTTGTTTTCAGTGCACAGCTTAAAGGCCAGCATTGATAATGGTGTGGGGTTGTGTTATTGCACATGTTGTGTATAACTTGCACATCTGTGAAAGCTGGATTCCTAAATTTCAACAAAACAGTGTCAGTGTTGTTGCTTGTATTGCAGTGGCATGGCTTCTTAGTAAAAGCGTGAGATAAAGTGGCATGCGTGGAGTCCAAACCTGTCACCCACTGAATATATTTGCTGTATTAAGACTCAAAAATTCAACAAATGAGGCCCCAAAGTCTCCTCTTTTCCCAAAAGCTTACAGAGTGTTGTTAAAAGAAAATGAATTCAACACTGGTAAACAGTCTCCTATCCCAACTTTCTCAACTTTCTGAAAACATGCTGTTGGCATTAAATTCAAAATGAGCAAATAATGTACGTCAGAATTAGAATCAGAATACTTTACTAATCCCAGGGGAAAAATTGCTTTACATCATAATTTCATAACAACCCATACATTTGTATAATAAAAATCAGTTATTCATAACTGTACACCCACACAGTCATAAGAAGTGCATCTGTGTGGGGGTGTCATAGATATGTGCTTTAATGAGCTTGTGTAATGTCAAAGCACTTAATTGCTGATCCAGTTGTCCCCAACAATTTATTTTTTGCAAGTGTAAAAATAATTTATATTGAAAACCAAAATAACCTAGATAGCAGGCATACTACACAATGTATTAACTCAACCTATACATTTATTCATTCTTTTTATATAAACTGCACTTTATAAAGCGGCATGATCACATCGGATTTAACAGATGGGAAGTTGAATCATGCATACACTGGCAAGTGTTATATTAGTCTGTCACAACATAATTTTAAAAAATCATGGAAAAAAAAATCACAAACCTATAATAATATAATAATAATTTATTTTAATAGATTAGATAGGGTACTAATATACCAAATTAAAACATCTGTATAAAATATATGACAGACTGTTTTCTTTAAATGAAAATCAAACATGCCATAAAACTGAGTATATGGAACACCAGCATTATGATCCAGGCACATAGGTTTGACAGGGACATTACATAAACATAGCCCCTCAAGAAAGTAACACAGTGCAGTCTCAACAAACAGAAGAACAAAAGTAAATGGAAAAGGAAAGAGGTAGCTTCAACTCAGAAATCATTCTCCACAACCCTGTTTAATTGCATTGTGCAGCTCAATGTGAAAAGGTGTCAGAAGAGCAGAGGAGTGAATCCTGTCCTAATGAATGGAAACAGATGGATGAGACAGCAAGCAGGGCTACCGCCAAGAACTGGGGTGGCACAGTGGCAAAGAGATTGCCAAGCCAAGAAAAAAAATGCCAGAGGAAGATGAGGAATGATGAAGGGAAAAGAAATATTCAGGAAAAAAAAGTTTTATAGCTTGGCATGCAGTTTTCCATGTTTTTTAAAGTATATTTTGTTTGTTGTTTGTTGCTTGTTTTCCAGGTATAAGTATATGCATATTGTGCTATGGTGGAAGATGTTCTGGCTGTCATTTTGAGTGGTCAGTGCAAAAAGGTGAAAATGCTGGTTGGCAATAAAACTCACACAACACAACTTTGTTGTTGTATCTGACAAAGGTATATATTCAAGTGTGAGGTAATTGCACTGTATTATGGTTTGTTCCCAACACAAATTAACCATGTCTCAGAACTTTCTAGATTGTTGTCACCAGTTGTCTGGTACAATTTTTTTCATTGTCCATTGTTCATCTTTTTCAATTCAACATTCTTTCACTTGTTGGTAGTAAAAAAAAAAGAGGATCATCCAAAGAGATATGACATTAAACACAACATAGTCCCCAAAGCATTCACTGATTTTACAAGTTTTAAGAATGGAAGCAGCATTATTAAGTAACAATGTCATGGCAGATGGGATTTCAAAGAACATTTTTCTTTAACACCAGAGACTGCTATTCACTTTTCTATTACCTACCAGCAGTTAACACTTTTTTCTCTAAGTATTTTTTATTAACACATTATTACTTTCTCACTACATACTTTAAAATTAACACTTGCCTTTATGTTGTCAGATTTTTAACACTTTTAATGTTTCAAATAGCACAAAGGTAAGTGATGAACTGCCAGAGGTTAAAAAAAGTAAGGTTAACCTAAATCTGAAAGATAATGTACATTTCAGAATTATACAAAAAGGCCTTTTTCAGGGAACAAGCAATAGATTAACAACTTAAAGCTGTTCTACAGCAGTGGAGGTAGATCAAGCCTTGAAACCAGGATAACAAGGAACAGACTCAGTAAAAAGATAATAAATACAAGGACTCAAGGGAAACAAGGGAGACTAGAGACAAGGAGGCTGAATACTGGAAAACATGAGGAAGACACAAAGAACCAATAACTAAACATGAGCTGTGGCAGGAACAATGAAAGTAAAACATAAGGCACACAGCCAAGGGAATACAACCAAACTGGAAAGAAACAAGAACGAGACAGAAAAAAGGAAAACCAAACATCCTAGAATTAAACAAAACCTAGTCCCACAATACCAAAAACCACGAACCATAACACACAGTCTCCAGACCTAAACCCTATTGAGCTGGTTTTGGATGAACTGGACAGAAGAGTGAAAGCAAAACAACCTACAAGTGCCACACATTTATGGAAACTTCTGCAACAGAGTTGAGAAGAACTTGCTGAAGAATATTTGATTTCCATTGTAGAAAGAATGCCATGAGTGTGTTCAGCCGTTACATCCAAAGGTGGCTACTTTGATGAGTCAACAGTTTAGAATACATTTTGGTTTATTCCATGATTTCTTTTTGAACTTGAATAGCTTGTTTGTTCTATGCTTTCATTTCAGAGTACAATGAGACATTGACCTGCTTGAATTTCAATAAAAAACTGAAAAATTGGAGTGTTCTAAA